>CM038792.1:246722016-246776112 GCA_021764765.1 Vicia sativa
ATGTTTTGAACAATAAACTTTGAAAGAGTGCCTTACCGGGGGCATCATGGCTCGTTTGTGAGGTTATTACTCATCATTTGCATATTTTCATTCAATAAAATCATTGGACTTTTGCATTCAATTGTTGTTTTCTTTCTTTACTATATCACCTTCAAAGAGCTATGTGTTTCTTACACACACCCGTGATAACTGCGAATCACTCAATCTCGTTGATACAGCTTATGCTATTGCTAAATATGACTTGATAATCCGATCTACCAAGCGAAGGCGAAGTGAGGAAGATTGTGAAGTGCCAGGAGAACATCAGGCCCTAACTACAAGAAGAAGCGAGTTATCTGACCACCGAAGAAATGATTGATTTGTGAATTTGAACTTGACAAAGACAGAAAAAGAGATCAAGGTAGGAGCAGGTCTTGAGAGCATTGTCAAGAGATTGGTTCGGATGCTACGAGATTACATTGAGGTTTTGCTTGGTCGACGAAGACATGTCGAGGTTAGACATTGATATTGTGGTACACGATTGCCAAGCAAAAGTTTTCTCGATTAAACGTAAGGTTTGTCGTATGCGTCCGAGATGTCGGGAAAATCAAAGCCAAAGTTATGAAGCGTTCAACGTTGGTTTCTTAGCCGTCACTTCCTATACAATGGGTTGCTAACGTAGTGCTGTGCCCGAAGGATGGTAAAATGCGAATGTGTGTGGATTACGATCTGAACAAAGCGAGTCCGAAGAGCGATTTCCCACTACCTCATATTGAAGTTACGGTTGACAACACCGCTCGCATAAGGTCTTCTCCTTCATGGATGGTTTCTCCGTTACAATCGGATCAAGATGGCTCCTGAAGACATGGAAGACTACTTTTGTTACGATGGGGCACTTTCATTACAACGTTATCTTTGCTTCGGTTTAACTAAAGAACGGCGCCACTTATCGTGCTATGGTAACATTATTTTATGACATGATTCATCACGAGATGAGGTTACATGTCGATGACATGATAACTCGGTCATAGATCAAGAAGAACATCTTGACCATTTGCGAGCTGTTGATAGGTTGAAGAAATGCAGTCGAGACTCGATCCTAACAAGTGCACCTGAGTCGGATCCGCTAAACTCCTAGGATTTGTCGTCGATGGAAAAGGTATTGAAGTTGACCCCACCAGGTTAAAGCTATTCAAGAAATGCACGACTCCCATGAGAGAAGAAGTCGGAGGTTTCTTGGGCCGATTGAACTACATTGCGGATTCATTGCATCTAAGCGCTACTTGTGAGCCAATCTTCAAGTTACTTAAGAAAGATCAAGTAGTGGAATGGAGCAGCGATTGCGGATCGCTTTTGACAAAATCAAAGGAGTACCTCGAATCCTCCTATCCTCGATGTGCCGAAGGAAGACCTCTTATCATGTACTTGCGATATTAGAGAACTCAATGTGTGTTGGGCAACATGGCGAGTCCGGTCGAAAAGAGCATGCAATATACTACCTTAGTAAAAGTTTACACATCTGTGAAACAAGATACTCACGGCCTGAGAAGACTTGTAACGCTTTAACTGCCTTTCCGCACTAAGACAGATATATGTTGACTACACACTACTTGTTGATTTCAAAGATGAATCCGATAAAATACGATTTGAAAACCAAATTTCTCCGGAAGAATAGCAAGATGGCGTGATCTTGACCAAATATGACATCCTGTACACTTCAGAAAACGATCAAAAGAAGTGTAATGGCGATCATTTGGCTCATCAAGTCGTGAATGACTATCGACCATGCAATCAATTTCCGAACGAAGATGTTTTACTAGTTACAGATTATTGAGTCGAGGCCCGTACGAAGAGACTGAACAAGGATCCTGATGGACTATGGTCTTTGATGGAGCCTCAAACGCCTTCTAGCAAAGGCATTGGCCAAATCATTACATCCCTCGGACGGACATACTCCCTTTCACCTCCATATTATGTTTCGGTTACCAACATACGGCCGAATCACAAGTATGCATCCTTAGGTATCAAAGTGCTATTGACTTAAGAATCAAGTTCTTACAAGTGTATGGAGACTTAGCTTTGGTGATCGGTCGGTTAAGGACGAGTGGGATCTGAAGCATCCGAATCTTATTCCGTATCGAGAGCATGTTTGAGTTTGATCCCTATTTCAAAGATCACTTTCAATCACATTCCACGAGAAGAGAATCGGTTGGTAAACGCATTGGCTACTATATGCTCTATGTTCAGTCGAGATGGGACAACGAGGCTCCCAGTCATCATTGAGAAGTTTGGCGAACAAGCATATTGTTGAGCTTGATACGAGAAGAGAAACCTTGGTACTACGACGTGAAGAGGTATCTTGAGACTTAGGAATATCCATGAGGCATCATCAATGATAAGAAGTTCTTGAAAGATTTGCATCCAAATTCTTTCGACAAGCGACATCTTATACAAAGCGCAACCACGACTTGTGCTTACTCCATTTATGTGACCGGAAAATGGCGGAACAAATCATGGAAGAAGTTACAGAAGGCGTTTGGTACCCGCTCCGGTGGAAGCACATGTAGCTAAGAAGATTTTGAGAGACGGGTTACTATTGGTCCACCATAGGCGATTGTCACCGCTGCTCGATCTTGTCACAAATGCGGTTATACGAGACAAAGTGCGTACCTCAGTACCTCAGAATGTTCTAACTCTTGGCCTTTTGCAATATGGGAATTGACATGATCGGAGAAATCAAGCCTGACTTCCAGACATCATTTCATCCTTGTGGCAATTGATTATTTCACCAAGTGGGTAGAAGCGACCTCGTTATACATTACCAGGAATGTTGTGGCTCGATTCATCAAGCATAATCTTATCATCGGTATGGCACTCAAAAAGTTATCTGAATAACTGCTCTAATCTTAACAATAAGGTGATCACCGAACTCGCACCTTGATTCAAGATCAAGCATCACAACTCTTCTCCTTATCGGCCTAAGATGAATGGCGTTGGAAGCGCCAACAAGAACATTAAGAAAATCATATAGAAGATGGCGGTGACTTACAATTGGCATGTACCATTTTCTCTTTCATGGTTATCGAACTTCTGTCGAACATTAACGAGGCAACCCTTCTCTCTTGTATACGGTATAGGCGGTCCATACCCATCGAGGTTCAAATACCCTCGAGAGTCCTCCAGGATGTAGAGTTAAGTGACGATTGGATCAGTTCGCCTTGACGGATTAACTGATTGATGAGAAGCGACTCGCGTCCATTTGCCATGGATGAATCTATCGAAGCGAATGATCGAGCATTTAACAAGAAGGTCAAACAAGTCTACCAGTCGGTGATCTAGTAGTCAAGCATCATTCTTCCACAAAGCGATCGAGGGCAAATGGACTCCCACCTGAGGACCATTTGTAGTCAAACAATATTTTCCGGCGGAGCTATGATTCTTAGCACCATGGATGGTGAAGACTTCCACACCACAGCAGATGCGGACATAGTCAAAAATACTACGCATAAAAGAGACCGCTAGGTCGTGACCTATGCAAAAATAAGGGCATCTGGCGAACCAAAAGGTTCGGGCAAAAATTAAGGATATATACAAAAAATGTACACCGTGATCGAAAACACGAAAAGCGGCAGGCAAAAGGAGTATCATTGATAGCTTAGAAAAGTCTAAACAAAAATTAGGGTTTAAAATCACATTATATCTCATCGATCACCTATTTCCGGACTACTATCGGCATTCAAAAGATTCAAATGGCGAAAAATCAATTCACTCACTTTCTCGACAACAAAGGAGATGAGATAGTTTAAACATATGAGTACTAAATCAATCTATCACATGATAACAACATAATCATAAATTAAATTATCACAGAAGCATAAACATGCCAAACGCTTACTCTTCAATCGGTAAGTATCACCGATATATACTGATAACAACAACACATGATATCAATACAATCATGAATAAACAACATCGCATAACAACACATGATATCAATACAAATCACATCATGTCAAATCACCGTGTATCTCTTTCAATCAAAATGAATAAGAAATATATATCGGAATTGACGAGCGCCTTTTGTATGGGCCTATTTTTATCTCTTCCGAGCCTATTTTTCCGCTTTTGCAAATGACTTTGAACTTCGGTTCCACTGGGAACCTCCCTCGACCGACAAAGATTTTTACTACTTTTGACATTATGTATCTTTTACCACTTCCAAACTTACTAATACGATTGGTATATTAGAACACCATTTCATCATCATTTCACACCATTTAAACATCCAACAACATGGTTTTATTCATCCTTATTGTTCATTCAACACACTAGACGATCCTAATCCCAAACACCGACACATAATAAGGTTTTCAATCTAAACCTGATCAATTCCTAACATACCGACTACCCATTGATTCTCAAAACCCATAAAACATATTAACCGAATGAAATCACCCTTACCTCCGCGATGATCTTCGATTTCTCTCGCGACTTTCCTCTCTTTTCCTCTTCTCTCCAATTAATGTTAACCTTGGAATTGCCAAAGGATGAAAATAAGAAAGGGCAAGTGTTTGCTTCCAAGACTCCACCTAAACTTGCCAAGAAGAAGGTTATGTATGGACCTTCAAATCCATAGAGCAAAGCCACTCCATCATCCAGGAAGAGGAAAATTAGACCAGAATTTGATTCTGATTATGATGTCAAGACTGATGTCCCAGACATCTCACCAGTAAAGAAGTCTATTATCCAGAGGACCAATGACAATGTCTCTGATGCTCTTACTGACAACATATCAGTTCACCTTCAGAAACATCAGGAATTCTCATTCTACTTGTATAACAATAATCGCTAGTTTACTCCTCATCCTTCAAGAAATAAACATCAACAATGTATGATCATGCTCCATCAAGACCTTCCAATTTGATCCACAAACAAAATATTGAATTCATGTCACCTCGGGAAACAACACAACTTAAACAATACTTGCATTGTCGCCACCAGTAACATAAGACACCAACATATTACTATTGAAACATATCTGAGAAGCAAAGCTTCTCCCCAACTTAGCTTCAAACCAAATCCTGCAACAAGTGATCATAAAAGAAACAAATACCGATAATGTTTCACACACTTATCGCTATGAAGGAATAAACAACATTAGATTTACCGCTGGTGGACCTAACCGCTACCGCTTTCGATACTAATGTAACACCCCAAATTCTACGGAAAATATAAAGAAAATCAGAGTATTTTTAATTTTTCATACAACACATGGGATGTCACACTTCAACATTTACAACACAAACGGATCGATACATAACACCTTTATTATCGGGATCACATGTAACACTTGTTTCTTTTTAAAATAAAATAACCTTTTGTTTAATATGCAAATTAATCATTAACTTAACTTCATATGTTATTTACAACTATATATTTCAACTTCAAAATAACTAACCGGTTTACGTTCAACAATGACTTAGTTTTTAACAACCAATAAGAACATCAAGAGTCAATAATGTAAACGATATAATTAAACATCTCCCGAGTGCTACGTGTCGGAGCAACTAAACCGACTTGGACTAACAACAACTAAATTCTTCAATCTCAATACATTTGCGTTACTAGTATAAAGGTAATCTAAACAAATGAAAATGGTGAGATATCTAACGATATAATCAATGCATGATAAACAATATATTAGATCGATTATATAATCACCACTTCACAACTTATAATAATAATTTAACAATTATATCACAACAATATTTCCAACACAACAACTATTTCACACTTGTGAATAACAACAACAACTTAAATCAACTGATACATCAACATAACCTATAATACGACTTCAAATGTAACTCAACTGTGCATGCATGTGGTACCATTGAGTAAAACTTTCAACGTAATCATTTTCTAGTTAACAAGGCACGAAGGCATGTTTCAACGTAATCATTTTGCCAACCCAAACCAACGCGGTGAGCATTCGCTCCAACTTAAAATTGCTAATCGGGTAATACGGTGCCAATCAGCCAACTTAATAATGCAATGCCATGCGATCTCAACCTCAATCAACAAAATCATACAACGCCAACAACAACGGAACAGCACGACAACATAACAACTAGTCAACCGCATTCAACATTGGCCATAGCTCACAACTCGGATAATTCAACATTGGTTAAAAGCCTACGACTTACAAATTCAACATTTAAAGCCTACAATTTAATCTATGTAATTAACAACAACTCATTACTTGGCTAAAAAGCCATAACTTAATATCAACATATACTACTTTCATCCACTTAATAACCTTACTAGTTACTACATTAATCTTTGAGTAACTTATTTTATAATTCAACTTACAATCCTCGGATTGTTTTATCTAATTTTAGTTAATCGCTATCGATTAGGATTACTAGTATTTCGATTACCATGCGCTATCAACAACCATTCCGCCTGTTCATTCACTATTTAATTAGTATATTGATTATAGTATTAAGTATACTACTAGTCCACAACATGCATTAACCGACTTCTACTATTTCAACGCTACCACAATACCTCTTGCTTAACAAAACATATGCGTCTTATCTTCAACCATTTTGCTCTTGCGATTCATATATATACGTAATCCAACTAAACCAACTTAATTTAATGAAACCATACAACCATATTGCCACTTTATTAATAAACTTACCAATTTCGCCACTTATCTTAGTTGATTATAATTGCACACTATCAATTCCTTCAAATTGGGCTAATTGGCTATATCACATAATTACCAACATACTAATTGAACTATTTTCTAATCGATCCGGTATTATTCATACTCATCACCAAGATTATCTCACTAAAGTAGCTACTAAAATTCAACTACATCAACTACCCTGCTTATATAATTTAGAAAATATGTCCATAATCGACAAGCGCGCGAAACCCATGTATGCGCGCAACATTAGTAGGGAACTAGTTCACGCCTCAACCCATTGGCGCCTTAACTGAATTCTAAATAGAAAGGGTTTTCTCTGGCGCCAATATCTTCCTCATGCCATTTTCCCCAACTTTTGGCATCCAACATACCCATAAACCAAAATGATTCATCCTAAGGTACTAGCATCATGGAGAATCAAACAAAACAACATTTACAATTATTCAACCAATTACATGAATTATCAAGCATCAATTGAAGTTCATCCAACAACAACAAAACACCAAAGTAAGGAAAATCTATAAACCCATCCCAAATATCATCTATCATGTATCCGTTATAGAGTTAAATCCCACCCTTACTCTTTCAACTCTAAACCTTGATGATCGGATTTTTTGAACCTTGGCTCTAACACTTTCTTTGTCTTGCCTTTCTCAAAATCCATTATTATTTTTCTTAGCCACTATTAACTACTAATGCTTATTTATATAACTTATTAATTTATCTTAATGGGCCTAACAATAACACCTTATTTTGCTATTTCTCATTACATTTAGCCAAATAATTTAATTAGTATTCTATTAAAACTAATATTATTTCTAATATTAATTTCTTCATAATCAACTTTATTATTTTCATTAATCAATAAAATCCGACTTTAACTTATTAATCCAAATACGTTTCCCAAATAATACCGATAAATCATCGATTGGAACTCGAGTAAATCCAATAATCAAATCCTTAAATAATTTAAGTAACCAATTAATTAAATTTGAGGTTACATTCTAGGTGTAAGCACACAATACAATAAATCAACTTGCAAAGTGAATCCAACTACTCAAGGAACTCAAAAATGCATGGTTCTCAACAAACATGGTACTGAGTTGATACTCAAGGGTCTCAACATGCTATTAACTTTACTCAACCAACAACTCAAGGTTCTCAACATATCATGGTCCCTTAGAAACTACTAAAGGGTTAAACCACTGCCAACCTTACTCAACCAACTCGCTAAAGGTTCTCAAAACATATGGTTCCAAGAAAGCTACTCAGGGTTCCAAGCAGGCAACATCAAGTGTTATTGAAAGTAAGGAAGTTATGCAACATCAATAATAAGAAGGCCAAGTAAGTTGAATGTTAGGAGCCATCAACACCTTTTATTTCTGGACCAACTACAATTACTTCGCTACTAAGAATATGTTTGCCAGATTATAATAAGACAACTCAACAAAGAGGACAAAACCCGAAAAAACTTAGATATATTTAGGATGTCATTTGATTTCTTTGTCATTTTATCAACGGTCTAAATGATATTTGGAACAACTCATCATAATGTATTATGCATATGTATGTCCTTTCAAATTTCATCATTTTGTATAATAGATATGAATGTCATTTGAGTAAATTTATGTTAATGGAAATTATGTGTTATGATGAAATATTGTGAATTACAAGTTTATGTGTTAATGTATAATTGAACAATTGAACAAAATTAAAATGTACAATCGAATCATACATTGAAATTTTGTGTTTCAACAAACTCGATAAAATTGAATAATTGAACAATGTTACAATAATCAATCGATCAAACCAAAATATTTCACTACAACAAAATCTAGAACTCAACAAGGGGTAAACTATTTTAGAATACAAAAAACTAGAACATGAACTTTCACCACAATTAAACATTTTAATTCATCATGAATAAACCCATAATTCTTAGATTTCTAAAATAACAAACATCATCTAACATTAATTCAACTTTAATCTTGTTTCTCATTTTGAATTGAACCATCTCCTTCCTTAAATCTTCATTTGTCGACCTAACTTTTTCAATCTCCATTGTTACATCATCCAATTTCTTTGATAATTTTCCAATCTATACATTATAATTTGCTCTTGTCATCTTGATTTTCCTTATAGAACCATTAAGAATACCCATCGAGGTTGCTTGTTCCTGCATTTCAGTGGATTAGTAAACAATGACAATTATGAAAGATTACATATCACAATATATCTTAAATGAGAACAACTCAAAAATGTTTTTCCTATAATCTACATTAAAGACCTACGAAGTAGTAAATCTGTTCATGATGACAACTAAACTTCCATGAAAGATTTAAGCTTCCGAACACACCGAACTTCAAACTTTCACGACTTCTCCGATTGCAGGGGATGGTTCAAGAGATGATTTATGGAGGATGTCCATAAGATTCAAATTTGGAAATAAAAATAATCGAACTCCTAGATAAGAATGAAGAGGATGAATTTGGGGAAATCGAAAGAGAGTCATTTGCATGTCATATCTGCATACCCAAACGTACATTTGCAGTAAATAGACGGAAAAAACTTACGTGCTCTGTTTTTAAGACTGAAATGATTGATTTGCACTTTTTAAAAGTTAAGGGACCATAATGGACCCCGAGACAAAGTTAAGGGACAAAAATGGTATTTTCCCTTTTTATTTTAAATTTATTTTTTTCCAATAAAAATTAATTTAATAATATAATATAATAAGATAATGAATCATTAATCTTTAATTAAAATATCCTTTTATGTCATTTTGTATCTATACACTAATGAAACAACTAATTTACCAAACACTTATATTAATTTATTACTATCAATCATCAACTATAAATTAACAACTATAAACTATCAATTATAAATTAAAAGTTATCAATTATATTTATCACTATTAACTACCTACCAACTAATTTTATCAAATGAGCCTAGGTCAAATGTATAAAAGCTTATATATACATGTTTTGAAGAGATTAACTGGATCTACCGTCACTATTAATTTTTTTACACTATCATTATTTTACAACCATTCATAAATATTATTTAATTAATAATTAAAATAAAATTTATTTAAAAGTGCATTCCAATTAAATTTTATTTTGAAATGTTAATTAATTAAAGATGCAAAATTATGCAATCAATTAGTGTGATTTTCTTTTAGCGCTAAAACGTTTTGATTCTTGGCGGGAAAAGTTTGCAAGTTATTTCAGTATCACACATTTGAATTGTAGGTCACAAAACCTTTCTCTCTCACTCTCATCTCAACACCGAATAAACATGAATCGCCAAAAATCAATACTCTCATTCTTCCAGAAGTCCCCGCCGGAAAACCGCAGTTCCGGCAGTAACCTAGCATCCGCTCACTCAGCTCAGCAAGCCGACCTTCCTGTCAAGGCACTCTTCAATCCACCGCCGTCGACCGATGACGTCAGAGGAACTGACACGCCGCCGGAGAAGGTGCCTCGCCAGGTTTTTCCGGCGAACTTCACGCCAAACGCGAATAATGCCGGTTTATCTCTGTTTGAGAGTATTATGCATAAGTTTATCAAGGATGATGATGCCGATAAAGCTAGCAAGAGGTAGCATCGTTTTTCATTCTTTATTTCTAATTTTGTAGTTTTATTTTGTATTCTCTGATTTTGCGAATCGTTAGGTTAGGGTTTTCATGCATGAAATGGTGAAAATCAGAACGTGATTTGTTCTAACTTCTCGAGATTTCAATAATTTCTGCAATTTCTCTTGTATTCATTCACGTCAAAGGATAATCACCGATGCAATTTGTTTCCATGATTTATCGGAAAATAATGTCAAGAATTTTTTACTAAAGTTTGATGTTCAGAATGACCTATGATTTGAAACTATACATATTAGTAGAGTGATATCCATATAATGTTATAGGTCTATTTGAAGCTATGATTAGAAACAGTATAGAAGCACTATTATGCTTTTGAAACTTTGAAATTATTATAGAGAAACTATTTTTGGCGTCAGAATTTCGATGTGATGTATATTAGTACTTTTGTGTATTTTTGAAATAGGCTTTCACATTCTATATGTCTATATTTTGATGTTCAAATAATGCAACTGTTGTCATGTCAGAACCTGGGTGCTGAGCAAGTTAGGTGGTACTGATAGAAATGGTATAGATGAAATTGAAGATGTTACTGAATCATTATGAAAATTGCTGTTTAGTTGATGCTAGAATGTTTTAATGTGAATTTTTTTCCAGGAGCCAGTCCTCAAATCACGACAGCTTCCCCAAATTGTCTCCATCGTCAACTATATTTACTGATACTAGCTGCAAAGGACTGTATAAAGAAGCAGCGGCTTTTGAACCTGTGGTGAAAGCAAAAGATAAAACTGTAAATTTTAAAGAAAAGGTTAACCATGAAAATATGTTCCTGGTTGAAAGTGACACTGATATTACTGGACCAGAAACACCAGGGATGCATCCTCTTGCTTCTCATGCAAAGCGAAGTCGAGAGGATGTGTCCAAGCTTTCTTCCTTGTAGATTCTGGCAAACGAGTTAGATTTATTGAGGATTGATGATACTGGAAATGACTAAGAAGGAGTTAGAAGTGGTTAGCAAGTTTGAATGGCTTGATCCTTCTCGAATAAGGGATGCAAATGGAAGAAGGCCCGATGATCCTTTATATGACAGGACAACACTTTATATACCTCCAGAGGTTATGAAGAAAATGACAGCATCGCAAAAGCAGTATTGAGTGTCAAATGCAAATACATGGATGTTGTGCTATTCTTTAAAGTGGTTAGTCAATCATGAATCAACATCGGCATTTTATTCCTATACATCCTGTGGTATTTATTTATTACTGGTATTTTTGTACATAATCTTTAGTTAATGTGCCTTAAATAAATCCTCAACACAGGGAAAATTTTATGAGCTTTATGAAATGGACGCTGAAATTGGCCATAAAGAGCTTGATTGGAAAATGACATTTAGTGGTGTGGAAAATGTCGGCAGGTGATTTCTAATTTATATTTGTGGTTCTTCAAATCTAGTCTTGTGGTTCTTGACTCATTTTCTGTGTTTATTTCTTAATGTGAATTGTTTGATTTGTTTTGTTAGGTTGGTATATCCGAAAGTGGGATTGATGATGCTGTTAAAAACCTGGTTGCTCGTGGGTAAGGATAGAATCTATTTAAGTTTGTTTTTACTAAGTGGAGATTTTGTGCATCATATAAATGATTTTTGCTAATTATTTCACCCATATCCATTAAATGTCCATAATAAATTTACAAAGTGATAGTGGTTTCTAACTTGTTGGATGCTAAGTATGATTTTTTCACTGTGAAGATATAAGGTTGGGCGAGTGGAGCAATTGGACATCTGAAGAAGCAAAAGCTAGAGGAGCTAACTCTGTATGTTTTCTGGTTTTCCCATGCTTATTGTTCTTTTAGCCCTATATGACATTGTTTAACCTAATTATGTGTTTGTCGCTATTTCATCAGCTAACATTCCGAAGTTGTCTCTCACTTTTGTTTATTGTTCTTTTAGTCCTAAATGACAAATAAAGTTTCTTAGGAAGATTCTATTTGATCTTACATACAGTGAACATGGCAGGACATGCAGTTGTCATTTTAAATTGGGCTATTTCTGGCTGGCTAAATTATTAAAATTCCCTGTATATGTTAGGTCTGTTATGTTACTATTAGTTATGAAGATTAGTTAGTTAGAAGAAATAAACAAGGCATGCTACCAATAAGAGCAGCGATACCATTTAAAGGGATTCAATTGGTGAGTCAGATTGGGACAAGGGAAAGATCAAGTTCTCTCAAATATAGTGAGAGTGCATCATTCATTCATATCAATAGAGACTTACGTCTTTCTTCTTCTATACTAGTTGGTTCCAATCAGTATACTATTTTAGCCAGTGTCCCTAATTCCTTTGATCTTAAGGCTTTTTCTACTCGATCTAATTCATGCCTCTTGAGTGCAGGTTATTCTAAGAAAATTGCATCAGGTAGTTACCCCATCAACCAATGTGGATGGTAATATTGGCCCTGACGCAAATCATCTTCTTGCAATAAAAGAGGTTCTCATTTTTCATTGTTTATTTTTGTGTGCTATTACAAGTATTTTTATTGTATAGTAATGCTAAAGGTTCATACTTTGATTTGTCAACATTACAAAGAATTGTATATTTTCTTCAGGAAAGCAATGGCTCTGATAATGGTTCAGTTACATATGGATTTGCTTTTGTTGATTGTGCTCGTCTTAGGTTATGGATTGGTTCTATTGACGATGATGTGTCCTGTTCTGCTCTGGGGGCTTTATTGATGCAAGTATGCACAAAATAGCCTTCCTTTACTGGTTCCTGTTTTTGTACTTAGTTTCTGTAATTGATATTTTATTTTTTCAAATTGTTAGCTTATTTGCTTGAGTGAATGCTATTCTAGGTGTCACCCAAGGAAATTATATTTGAAGGCAGAGGTTAACAGTCTTATTTTGTTGCCTTTAAGCTTGGATACACTTCAATTCTGTACCTTGCATATGATTATTTCTTAATGTTAAGAACAATGTTTTACAGGGGTATCCAAAGAAGCTCAGAAAGCATTTAGAAAGTTCTCTTTAAATGGTGAGTTATGTTTCGATTGCAGTTTGGGAATACCCTTGCATGGTATTTAACGCACGATAGAATTTTACATGTGTTCCTACTTTCTTTACTATGCTTTGCCTTGGAACCTTAATATAATATTTAGGCTTGGAAAGTAATAGTTTTGCACAGTTTTGTATAACAGATTGATAACTCATTTTGGGGTGGTCAGTTGTTATGTTATTTGTGGGTGCATTTCTTTCTGCATCTACTTAGACTTATAGATACACAATGTTTTGAAATATTTACATTATAGGATTTATGAGTCAGCTGAAATAGGGCTTGAAGTCTTCAAAAATCTTTATGCTCCTCTTACCTCCCTAACAAACTAGTCAATTAGTACCTGTTTTCAAATGTCCTGTATCTCTATGATATCTGAAAATACACATTGAGCAAATTGGCTTTTAGGAGTTCAGGCTATCTGTTCCCTTTGAAATTAAATTGACATGGTATTAATTCATTATTGTAAATCTGGTAGCTAAACATCTGCACATTTCATATTCTATTTATGTGCTGAATTGCTAATAATGTGTTCTTCTAGTGAAAACTGAAAACAGTTTAAGTAGATTGTGCTTCATATACATTCCTTCTTGTTTATTAACAACATGAATTGTTCAAGACAAGCTACACGGGGAATAATTTTTGGTTACCAAATTTTTGCACTGGTGTAATTATATATTTTGTTCAATATCAAGATTTTGTAGTATGAAGTTTTCAATTTTTTTTACTTTGCAATATTGAATCTATATATATCTACATGATTTAAATATAAAAATCATGCTTGGACCTCATTGTTGGTTTCTGTTCCACTTGCAGGTTCAACCACACTACAATTAACTCCTATGCGGTCCATCACTGACTTGGGGAACTCAGAAATTAGTGATTTAATTCACCAAGGGATACTTTAAGTTTTCATCTAGTTCACTGGATCATGTGCTGAACAAAGTGATTCATCGTGAAATCGCTTTGTCTGCTCTCGTGGTTTGATAGGTCATCTGAATAGATTGATGGTATAGTTTTGCACTTACTCTATTCGCTTTTGATTATTATGTAACTATGTTGTTTATGATGAATAATCTGTTTTGCTTTTCATACAGCTAGATGATATCCTACAGAATGGGGACATATATCCATACCAGGTTTATAAGGGTTGCCTCAAAATGGATGGTCCAACGTATATAAATCTAGAAATCTTTGGTAATAGCGAGGACGGGGGAAAATCAGGCAAGAATTTGTCCTATTTGAGTACTTTTAACCTTCTAACATATTTTCATTAGAAATTTTAGCATGAAAAAGTCTGTTCTGCTTGAGTTTCAGGTACACTGTACAAGTATCTTGATAACTGTCTTACTTCATCTGGAAAGCAGCTTCTTAGGAACTGGATCTGCTGTCCACTAAAAGATGCTGAAGGAATTAATAATAGGCTTGATGTGGTAGATCATCTAATAACTTGCCCTGAAGTTGTGTCTCATATTGCACAACATCTTTGTAAGCTTCCCAGATTTGGAACTATTACTTGGCCGAACCAAGTCCAGCCTTAAAGTATCAAGCCCTATCTTACTTCCCTTATTGGCAAAGAAAATATTGAAAAAGAGGGTGGGTTCTACTATTTCTTATGCTAAATTTGTAGAGGATTGCTAGTTAGTTCCAGTGTTGTTAAATATCCGGTATACCGCTGGTATACCAGTATTGCATATCGGAATTTTGGCAATTTGATACAAAATCCGGTATACCGATTCAATTTCGGTATGTTCGCGATATCGGCGATTTTCCGGTATACCGGTTATGAATGGAATATCGGAAGTCATACTTTTATTATTCTTTTTTTTATATTAAATATTTTTAAAATAATTAAGAGGGTAAGGTGAAGAAACTCCTAACCCTAATGTTGTTGGCATTTCGTCTAAAACAAAGAAGTCGGCCGGTTCTTCATCTAGGAAGGGAAAGCAACAAGTGATAGAAGTGGAAGATCCTGTCATTGAAGAATCAGAATCTGAATTTGAGGATATTAATTCAGATGAATCAGTTGAAGAAGCTGAAGGATATGCCTCACTCTCTGAAAAGGAGAGTGATGATTATGTTGGGGAAGGGGAAAATGAGAGTAGTTAAATCTTTTATCATTATTTAGGCTTTGAAGTACTATTAGTTATTAGTTTGAACTATTTACTATTTGAGTTTTAATTCCTTTTAAATTTTTGTCTGTAGCTTTTCTGTTTGAACTTTGAAATTTAAGTTTTTAATTTTGAGTTTTTATTTCTGTTTATACAGCTTTTTGGTTTTTCTTTAAATTTGTATTTCTGTTTATACTGTGTTTTGGATTCCGATATTTTCTCATATCGGTTTTTCAGTGATCTGATATTTTCCGATATCGATATTTAACAACACTGGTTAGTTCTTTCTATGATTTCAGAAAAAAATGTCACTCTTGTTTTGAATGAAATAAACTTCTCATTTGAATGCCAAAGAAAGCATATTGACAGTTATGTCTGTCACTACATTACTTAGTTTAGTTGCAGAATGGTCTTCTTTGAACGGCTATTCTGTTATTTAGTGCACATGAATAACTTTATCTTTAATACATACAGGTGAAAGTGTTTGGGTCTCTTGTAAAAGGCCTTCGGGCTACTTTGAGTTTGCTGCTTCTACTACAGAAAGAGCAGCCTCTAATGTCATCCTTGACCAAAGTTTTTAAACTTCCTGTTCTGACTGGCAGTGACGGGCTCGATCAGTTTCTTACTCAGTTTGAAGCAGCTGTAGATAGTGACTTCCCAAATTACCAAGTACTTTTCTTTCTTAATGTCAACTGAAACTTTCACATTCCTCCTAGGCCTACTTATACCTGTATTCCTTTTATTAAAATTGTGAATGTGGAATTTAGATTGATTGAGAAGGGGCATGTACTATCACTTGATGTGCTGTTATGTCATTTGTAAATTAGAATATAAACCATTAAATGTTGGTAATAGCTCACTGATATTTCTGGAAAATTGAATTCCCAATCCTAACCATTTATTTAACAGTGTAAAATTGAAATGGACTACTTCACTAGTAACGGATAATGTGTATTATCTTTGAAATAGTTTTGTTGTGAGGGTGACATCTAGAATAAAGTGTTTCACTAGTAATAGTATATATATGAGTCTAATCTTATATTTGGTGCCAGAATCATGATGTTACAGACACAGATGCTGAAACACTCACAATACTTGCTGAATTATTTTGGAGAAAGCTGCTCAATGGGTTGAAGTTGTTCATGCCATCAATCACATTGATGTGCTAAGATCTTTGCTGTTACTTCTAGCTTTTCTTGTGGAACTATGTCTAGGCCTGTCATAGTGCCAGCATCAAACAGTACCAGTAAAGATAGTGGAGTGCCTGTGCTCAAAATGAAGGGACTATGGCATCCATTTGCCCTTGGCAAGAGTGGACGCGTGCCTGTTCCAAATGACATAATCCTGGGTGAAAACGAAGACAGGCAACATCCCGCACATTGCTTCTGACAGGGCCAAACATGGGTGGAAAATCAACCCTTTATGCTACCTGTCTAGCTGTTATTATGGCCCAGGTTCTCATCCTTCTCCATTCTTCCAGCTTCTAGTTTGACAATACTTTTTAAACTGTGTTGATGATGCCAATTAATCCAACATTTGATACAAAAACAAACTGCAACAAATCTTCGATAGATTTTTCTGATGACTCCAATAATATATTATGTCTCCGATGTCTTTGCAGTTAGGTTGCTATGTCCCTTGTGAAAATTGTGTTCTCTCAGTTGTGGATATCATCTTCACACGGCTTGAGCCACCGATAGAATCATGGCAGGCGAGAGTAAGTGCTCTAACTACAGAAAATGTGATTTATGGTTGCATGACACATTCACATTAGAGTCGCTATGCATCCATTGATGCTTCCATTAGAGCTTTTCAGCTTTTTGAATCTAGGATTGTGGCTCTAAAATATGTTCATGTGTACTGAGTGATAGCCAATTCCAACAAATTTTGTTTGTTTTTAGGTACCTTCTTTATTGAGTGTACAGAAACTGCATCAGTACTTCAGAATGCTACTCAAAATTCTCTTGTTATCCTTGATGAATTGGGCCGGGGAACAAGCACTTTTGATGGCTATGCCATTGCATATGCTGTGAGACTCTACTCTTTACTGTCTAATGATATTTGATTCTATTTCTTAGTACATTCTATACTTACTGTGAGTTGGCCATACTCAAAATTAGCATTCTTATAACGATGATTGTATAAGTATTGTTTCTATCCTGTAATTTTGTTCCATGCACGACAAAACATTTTTAGGCTCTTTATAATTCTATGTATGTGCACAGGTATTCCGGCATCTGATTGAAAAGGTTAACTGTCGCTTGCTATTTGCCACACACTACCATCCGCTAACAAAAGAATTTGCCTCTCATCCACGGGTCACAATGCAACACATGGCATGTGCTTTCAAGTCAAAATCTGACACCTTTTCTAAACGTGATCAAGAGCTAGTCTTCCTATATCGACTTGCTTCGGGAGCAAGTCCTGAAAGCTATGGATTGCAGGTTGCCCTCATGGCTGGAATCCCAGAAAAAACTGTAAACATTGCTTCTAAGGCTAGCCAACAGATGAAAATATCAATTGGAACAAAGCTTCAAGTCAAGTGAACAGAGATCAGAGTTTTCAACTCTTCATGAAGAGTGGTTGAAGACTTTGATGTCTATCTCAAGAATAGAGGATTGTGAAGCTTTTGATGATGATGTTTTAGACACACTAGTCTGTTTGCGGTATGAACTACAAACTTCATTCAAATCAGGCAACTAGACATCTAACGCGCAATGGGTAGGACCACTAATCTTACTTTTAGAACATTGTTTGTAAATTTATACTTCATTAGTGACCAAATAACACTTTTTTCATTTTGGTAAACACTTGCTTGTTTCTTCTTTTGTTGGGAGAAAGTTGAACAATAGTAAGTTATGCAATAACATTCCCTGCACTTATGATATTAGATTTCAGTATTCTCATGTTACCATGTCGTTCTTCCATCTCTAAGAAACTAAAACACATTTCAAATGCTTTGTTAGGCGACTCTTCATTATTATGAAGATAAACTTCAATACCTCCTAATGCTATGAAAAATGGGGTGTTGAAAAAAATTTTGCTTGAGGTGTTGAATAGGTGTTGAAAGTGATGTGAATTAATTGATGTTGAAACATTCAACATGTTGAATGAGGAGAAATGAGCCTATAAAATACTTTATAAAATTTTATTGGTTGTTTTGAATATTTAAATTTATAGTGTGTTGTGAATGGTGGTGAGATAGGGTGTTGAATTTTATTAAATAAAATTATTGTAGTGAGTAAAAATTGAATGTGTGTTGAATTATTAGATGAAAGAAAGAGAAGATAATGTAAAAAAAAAAAAGAAAAAAAAAAGGAGGGTGTTGAATTATGAAAGTATTGTACATCGTCTAAGATATATCATTGTTTCTCATACATCAACAACAACATGCTCTAAAGAATAGCGAAAATCATCTTTTCATGGAGGCTATTCAAACTTAAACAATTAAGGTATACTGTTAGATAAAGAAATATAACAATTTTTTGTTTTTTTTTGTTTTTTGTGTTTGTATGCATACTATGGATGAGTAACAATTTCTTTATATATTATCATAAAAAACATTGCAACCAAACTATTGGATTAGATAAGGTAGAACATTTATATTTTAATTCATTATTGAGCATTCCATGTTTTTTCAATCATAATTTATTTTTGTGTGAGTTAAATTTGAATGAATCTTAAAGATAAAAAAGTCACAAGACTCGAACAATATTTTACTTATCAACAAAGTTTCATATTGAGAGGTACTTATACACTATTTCTATTACTTATAAAGATATATTTGTTTCCAATCAGTACAAAATTATACTTAAATATGTACTTAATGTATATTAAAGTCAAATTTTGAGCAACCACCCATTTAATAAAAAATATGTTTTATTTTCTAAATATGTTTTCATTATTTCTAAATCAGTGATCCCTATACCTTAGTTTTATATTTTCATTATTTCTAAATAAATAAAGAGCACAAAATATGTTTTAATTATACATTAAATTCATATTAGAAATGTTTAATCATTCTAATAGTACTAGAAAGAAATTAAATGTGATATATAGAAATTACTTATCACATTTGGGTTGATAAATTCATCTTAAGTTGTTGCTTACAATTTAATAAATTAATTAATAGTAACCACTTTATACACAAAAATTAAAAAATTGTAAAATTTTAAAATAAAATTTAATGAGCATTTTGTACATTAAAATTAAAACAAAAATAATTTTACAAAATTCAATATATTAAATTATAATTTAACAATAAAATTTGCATGCAACAGGACAACACATATCTCAAACTAGTAAAATTTATTTGTAAATATAATTTTACTATAATATGATCATGTATCAACCTTATTTGTAAATATAATTTTAGTATAATATGGTCATGGTATCAACCTTATTTGTAAATATAATTTTAGTATAACATGATCATGGTATCAACCTTATTTAAGTAAAACTTTATTAAAGTTTGAATTCTTATCTACCCAACTCAAAAAGTTGGATAGAAAGTTAAATAAAATTACCTTCTATGTAAAATGCTTTGGAAATATTAAACAATTACATTATTTTATAAATAAATATGTCAAAATTAGATGGTTTCATGTAATTGATCGAAGGTAGAGTAACAATTTTTTATAATGAGACAAGAATTTGTCCCCATTAACACCACATTTCTTTACCAAATTATCCGGAAACATTTTTCCCATAACATTTGTATCCTCACAAACAAACGAAACTCTCTCCAAAACAACTTGGTCTTCTACACTCTCCACAAAACTCTCTCCATAATTTTTGTATCCTCACAAAAAAACCAAACTCTATGAACTATCACTTTTCTTGCACATCAAGAAACTGTGCATGAAACACACATTTTTCACCATCTCTTTGCAAAATGGATGCTATAGATGATTTCACAAACGAAGAACTCGAAGGTTATCCAAACCCAAAGAAAAAAGAGACAGCAAAATCCAAAAGAAGACAACTAGGTTTATCATGCATGTTAAACACTGAAGTTGGTGCAGTTCTAGCAGTTATACGACGTTATCCAGAATTCAGTCCTTTATATAACATTTCTTCACCTGAAGAAACCTATGATTCTTCCATTGTTAGTTCGTTAAGGTCTCTTAGGTCTCTCATTTTCAATCCTCAACAAGAGTGGCGGTTCATCGATCCTTCGATTTATCTTTCACCTTTCCTTGATGTTATTCAAAGCGATGATGTTCCGGCTTCTGCTACAGGGTTGCGCTTTCGTCGATTCTTAAGATCCTTAAGTTTCAAGTGTTTGATGATAAGACTCGGCGCGAAAGAAGCTATGGAATCGATTGTATGGGGATTACTAGTTGTAGGCTTGAGAAAACTGATCCTGTTTCTGAAGATGCTGTCATGATGAAGATACTTCAGGTTTGCAGTAGAGACACAAACACCAGACACGACATGTTAACACTGTCGGTGTCATGTTGGTAGCACAAACATTTGTCATTAGTACATAAGCTAGTTATATAGTAAATAGCATATGCAAGTTTATTCAAAAGCGTTTATTTTGATAAGCACTTGCGCTATAAGCTGGAAATAGGATGTTTATCCAATCGGATCCTAAGATGGTAACTAGAAGCTTATATGCTACAGGTTTTGGCAGGGATAATGCAGCATAAAGCTTCAAATTTACTCAATGATCAAGCTGTTTGCACACTTGTAAATGCATGTTTTCAAGTTGTGCAACAATCTGTGAACCGAGGAGATTTACTACAAAGAAGTGCAAGATACACAATGCATGAACTTATTCAAGCTGTGTATTCAAGGTTACCCAAATCAAGGTAATGACAGAGAAGGAGATTCTGAGTCAGACATAGAAGATGTTGATGACAACTGCGGTTTGAATCAGGATATGGCGTCGATGCGCGATTGATATATTTCATTTTCTGTGTTCTTTGTTGAATGTTGTGTCTATAGTTGAAGCAGATGGTTCAACTACTCATACAGCTGATGAAGATGTTCAGATTTTTGCGTTGGTTTTGATTAACTCGGCTATTGAATTGAGCGGCGATAAGATAGGGAATCACCCTAAGCTTTTGAGAATGGTTCAAGATGATTTGTTTCATCATTTGATTTACTATGGAACTTGGTCTAGTTCGTTTGTCTTGTCGATGATTTGCAGCACCGTTTTGAATGCTTATCACTTTCTTCGAAGGTAAAAAGTCGAATCACAGACGGAAAATGATTTTGTGTTTACTTTAAAAACACTTTTATTCTTATTATCTTTGATTTGCTTCTTTTTTCGCAGGTCTCTTCGTTACCAATTAGAAGCATTCTTTGGACATGTACTGATTAGAATCGCGACTCTTGGAACCACGATTCAGCTACAAGAAGTTGCGGTTGAAGGTATAATAAACTTCTGCAGACAACCAACATTCATAGTTGAAATATATGCAAACTACGACTACGATCCCTTTGTCGGAACATATTCAAGAAGTAGGAAGATTGCTATGCAAGCATTCGCTTATGTTGAATGGTCACTTAACAAGTTTGCACATTCAAGCCTTTGAAGGACTATTGATCATGATTCACAACATTGCAGATCATATTGATAAAGTTGATGACAGAGCTCCTTTAGGTCCTTACACAGCTCAATTGGTTGAATACATACCTTTTTGGGAGGAAAAAGGAAAAGACGATGACGACTTAGAAGCTTGGGTCGAGCATGTACGAATCACGAAAATACAGAAGAAGAAGTTGCTGATAGCTGCAAATCATTTCAATAGAGATAACAAAAAGGGTTTAGAGTACTTGAAACATGCTAAGTTAGTTTCTGATCCTCTTGATCCGAAGGCGTATGCTTATTTCTTTCGATACACGCCTGGTTTAGACAAAAAGGCGATAGGCGAATATCTTGGTGACCCTGATGCCTTTTACCTACAAGTTCTCAAGGAGTTCACAGACACTTTTTATTTCAATGGTATGGGACTTGACCCTGGATTGAGATTTTATCTTGAGAGTTTTAGGCTACCGGGCGAGTCGCAGAAGATTCAACGCGTGTTAGAAGCGTTTTCTGAGAGATTCTTCGATCATCAATCGTCGGATATATTTGCAAGCAAAGACACTGTTCTTATTTTATGCTATTCCTTAATCATGCTTAACACTGATCAACACAATCCACAAGTCAAGAAGAAAATGACAGAAGAAGAGTTTATCAAAAACAATAGAGCAATCAATGCAGGACAGGATTTACCTAGAGAGTATCTTTCTGAGCTTTTTCAATCTATTGCTAGCAATGCAATTGTATTGATCAAACTATTGTGTCATTAGACATGAGCCAAAGCAAGTGGATTCAGCTCATAAACTGCTCAAAAGTTACGCGGAGTTTTGCACAAAGCGAATTCGATCATAGAATATGTAGAGATATGTTTGCCTGCATTGCTGGTCCTTCGGTAGCCGCTCTTTCGTCTTTTTTTGAACATGCAGATGAAGAGGAACTCATGCATGAGTGCATTGAAGGGCTATTCTCGGTTGCGAGAATCGCGCAGTATGGAATAGAAGACACACTTGATGAACTTGTCACATCTTTTTGCAAATTCACAACACTGCTAAATCCTTATGCTTCAACAGAAGAGACCATGTTTACATTCAGTCATGATTTAAAGCCAAGACTAGCAACAGTTGCTGTATTTACCTTAGCGAATGATTTCCGAAACTCGATACGAGGAGGTTGGAAGAACATAGTAGATTGCTTGTTGAAACTCAAAAGGCTCAGGTTGCTCCCTCAATCAGTCATTGATTTTGATGCGCCAGCAGACGCACCAACAACGCCCGGATCAGGCGCGTTTTCTCAACCAACGATAGTAAATTCGGATCTCATCGGTTTCCTAACATCATGACTCGCCTGTCGCTTCTTTCGCAAGAAAACACAGAAGACGGTTTGACACTTGTAGCGAATTCAACAGAATCTCAAAATGATCAAAATGTGCAGAATTGGTAGCATCTTTGGAAGTAGCTCAAACATTCCAAAAGAATGTTTACAAAACCTCGGGAGATCGTTGATCTTCGCAGCAGCCGGAAAAGGCCAAAAGTTTAGCACACCGGTCGAAGAAGAAGAAACTGTTGGATTCTGTTGGGATTTAATCACTGCAATATCTTTAGCCAATGTTTATAGATTCCAACTATTTTGGCCAAGTTTCCATGACTATCTCCTAGCAGTTGCTCAATTTCCAATGTTTTCGCCAATTCCATTCGCAGAAAAAGCACTCTTAGGCCTTCTCAAGGTATGTCTCAAACTCTTTTCTACACCAAGAGAAGATAAACTAGCTGAAGAGTTTGTTTTCAAATCCATAACATTAATGTGGAAACTCGATAAAGAAATACTCGACATGTGTCACGAGATCATATCGCAAACGATGAGCAAAATAGTCATCGAATACCCTGCAAATCTGCAAACACAGATAGGATGGAAATCAGTACTCAATTTGTTATCAGTTGCATGGAGACATCCCGAAACTTATGACCTCGGAATCGAGGCATTGATATCTTTATTCTCGGGCACTAACCTAACACGAAACAACTACGCATACTGCATTGATTATGCTGCTCGGTTGTTTCCTAGCGAAAAACAGTCCAATAGAGAAAAAAAAGAAGATACTCGATCTACTAGCCGATTCTGTAAACCTTTTGATTCAATGGCATAGATCAATATACTCAGATCCAGGTAGTAATGTCAGTTCAGCAAGCATCAATAGTAGTTCATCAGCGGAAGACAATTATCGAGGTCCTTCCAACGCAAACTATAACATGAACCTATTTGTTAAACTCGGCGAAGCATTCAGAAGAACAAGCCTATCAAGACAAGAAGAGATAAGAAACCATGCAGTCTATTCACTTCACAAAAGCTTCAACTTAGCAGAAGAAATGCTATATGTATCATCAAATTGTATAAACTATTTCAACCTTGTGATATTCGCTATGGTTGACGAGTTACACGAGAAAATGCTGGAGTATTCGAGAAGAGAAAATGCTGAGAGGGAAATGAGAAGCATGGAAGGAACATTGAAACTTGCAATGGAGCTATTATCTGCTATGTATTTACAATCATTGAAACAGATTTCGGAGAGTCCTGCATTTAGAGCATTTTGGTTAGGAGTGTTGAGAAGAATGGATACATGCATGAAAGCTGATTTAGGACATTATGGTCCTTCATCATTGAGTGAAATTATACCTGATTTGTTGAAGAAGATTATAACACAAATGAAAGATGAAGGAATGTTGGAGCCTAGAGAAGATGATGATATGTGGGAGATTACTTATATTCAAATTCAATGGATTTGTCCTCCTCTTAAGGATGAGTTGTTTCCATTGTAGAAACATGATTATGATTATATATACAAAATGTACAAGAAACATGATTTGGACCTTTTTTGACAACATTTAAGGTACTGGTTTTACTGGATGTTGATGTTATTTCATTTTTAGATAGTTGAAGATGAATCTGCATAGATTTAGCCATATATTTGAGTTGCTCTAATTATTTTTCACAATGTTTTTTTTCCTTTGAAACAATCAATACACATAACAGTTGAGACATAGAGTTGCGGAAGTTCACAAACCATGTTCTTATACAATAATGTTCCCCGAGCCTTTCTAGGATCAATTATGTAAAATAAATTTGTTACTCTCAAGTACTAAAATTATATTACTTAATTGCAGTTTTGGTCTCCTAATATGCATTTTTTTCATTTTTGGTCCCCCTATTATGCATTTTTTTCATTTTTGGTCCCCATAGTTTAAAATCCGGAATTTTGGTCCCTAAATTATAGTTTTCGAGGATTATAGTCCCTTTGCAAAATAAGACCAATTTTTGATGACATGATGATAGCATAATGACATGTCACATGCCATCTCATATTTTACTTATTTTAAATTTTTATTAATTTATATTTAATTTATATATTTTATTTTATTTTATATTTTAGAAAAATTACAATAAATAATTTTTATATTACATATTTTTATAATTTTTATAAATAATTCTTCATCTTCTTCGTAAAGAGTACCCTAAACCTCCGTCTCTTGAACTATTTTCCCAAATCGATTTCTCTTTCACCACAACCTCCGTCTTCGCATAAGAGTACCGTTTCACCACCGCTTTCTACCCTCCGTCTCTGCCACCGCTCCGTCCACCACCGTCTTCTACCCTCCATCTCAAGCTCCACCGCCTCCGCTCACCACCGTCTTCTACCCTCCGTCTCGCTTTTCTTCCATCTCGGAATTTGATTTCGATTATCGGTTATTTACAATGTCAAACTCAACATATGTTTCAAGGTAAATGATTTGTATTTGCTTATGATTTGTGTTTAAACCGAACTTGCTTTTGCTTATGATATGTGTTTAAACCAAATCCGATTTTGTTTATGACTTGTGCTTGAACTGCTTTCAGAGGCCATATGCACTAAACTCACGACTTAGAATTCATCATAAAGGAGAATTTATATATCATCCTCGTAAAGTTGTATGTAGGAAGTTGTTATGAATTAGGATTGGGATGTGGATTTAATGTCCTATATGGAGCTTGAAACTATGATTAAAAGTGAAGGATATGGAAATATAAGATGTCTTTGGTAATCGGATTCCCATTATCATTTACTCGAGGACTTCGTCCGTTGAATAATGACCAAGATATTCTAACCTTCATTGAAGATGTTAAAGGATACAATGTCATCGATGTTTATGTTGAGCACCAATTGAAATACCGAGTTTGTTGATTTCGAAATACCTATCATGAAATACCTCATTTTGAAATACCGTTAATAACCCGATGAATGTGCAAGCTGAAGGATTAAATGTGGAAGCTGATGTGAATGTGCAAGCTGAAGAATTAAATATGGAACAAGATGTTGAAGCTGAAGAAATAAATGTGGAAGCTGATGTGAATGTGGAAGGTGATGATGAAGTCAAGAGTTAAATGTGGAAGATGTGAATGTGGAACAAGATGTCATGTAAATGTGGAGGATGAGGAGGTTGTTGATGTCAATGTGGAGGATGAGGAGGTTGCTGATGTGAATGTGGAGGATGAGCAGGTCTTGATGGATGTGGAGGATGAAAGTTCATTGATGTTAATGTGGGAAGATGAAAGTGAAACATTGATTACGAGGCCAGTGAGGAGGACGAGGATGATGAGGATGATGAGGATGATGAGAATGTAAGTGATGTTGATTTAGGTCCTGAAGTTAATGTCGATTGGACAACAGTGTTGCCCAATGATCAGACTCAACATGTTTCAAGTCATAATACTAGTCTCATATACTAGAGTTTTGATTCAGATGGGCTTCAGACTCCACCAGAAAGTGATGTTGAAGATGAGATGAAAAGGTTTCCAATTTTTAAAGAGAGCAAGAAATTTGAGGTAGGAATGATGTTCAAAGATAAGCTGCAAGTTAGAGATGCTATAAAAGTGTATGCAATGGATAACAATAAAAATGTTGTATTAAGAAAAAACGACAAGACAAGAATGGTTGTACGATGCATGGAAGGTTGTCCGTTTTATATACGTTTTAGTATTAGGACTAACAATCGATTTTGGCAACTAGTTAGTTTTACCGATGAACATAGTTGCCATAGGACACCAAAGAATAGACAAGCCAAAACAGATTGGTTAGCTCGTCAATTTGTTTATACCTTAAGACATAGTCCTGAAATGAAGACTAAAGGGTTGATTGCTGAAGCCCTTCAAAAATGGGGCGTGAAGTTGACGACTGACCAAGCTTACAGGGCCAAGAGAAAAGCAATAGATCTAATTCAGGGTGCTGGTCGTGAACAATTTACACATTTAAGGAGGTATGCTGAAGAATTGCGCAAGTCAAATCCAAACTCTACGGTCAAGATACAATGTGTTGTTTCCGAAAGTGGTCCAGTTTTTGAGAGAATTTATGTGTGCTTGGAAGGTTGTAAGGCTGCATTTGCAACCACATGCAGGCCACTGATTGGGTTAGATGCATGTTTTTTAAAAGGGGACTTTGGAGGTCAATTGATATCTGCGGTGGGTAAGGATGGAAATAACAAGATGATGCCGATAGCATTTGCAGTTGTAGAAGCAGAAACAAAGGATTCATGGAAATGGTTCATAAAGTTATTACTTGATGATTTACAATCCATCCATCACAAAGTCTATGGATTTATCTCCGATCAACAAAAGGTACGTTATTTTACGTTGTTACCTTGTATGTTAATTAGGTACATAATAAATCATCAACATTAGGCATTATGAAATGTATGAACATTAGGCAATATGAACCATTATGAAGTATGTTACATTATGCACTATGAAACATTATGAAGTGTTAATGTAGTATGTTATTACATGTTGTTCCGTGGATTGGTACCATTATTTTAGAGACCAATCCATATGTTGAGCATAGGTTGTGTGTGAAACATTTGACGGTAATGGAGGAAAAATATCCGGACTAGAGATGAAAGAAGCTCTTTGGAGGGTGCTAGGGCCAACTATGCTGGATGGGAGAGAGCCATGAATGACATGAAAAGCTCAATCCTAAAGCTTGAAAGACATGATGGATGCCTCGCTATTGTTGGAGCAGATCTCACTTTAAGCCACCACACAAAGTGACTTACAAGTCAACAATATGTGAGTCATTCAATAGAGCAATCTTGGAGCACAGACAAACCAATCATTACCTTGCTCGGAATCAAACACTACATAACTGTGAGGATTGCTACTCAAAAGGATGCGTTAAGTAAATGCAAAAGGTATCATAAGTCCTAAAATCCAAAAAGTCCTAGAAAATAAAAAGGGAAGTGAAGGATCGCAACGTGGCATTCGATGACGATTTTGCTATATTTGGGTGTCAACGTGTTGAAACATACAATTTGCTACAAAAGACATGTGCATGTAGAAATGGATCTAATGGATACCATGTTGTCATGCTATTGCATGTATATGGTATAACAAAAGAGCCAGAAGAGTACGTTTCTTCATATTAGGTAAACCATTAACATTGTGTACGTTTTACTGTCTCGATTCTTCAAAGTGCTTAATATATTATATGTCGTATCATTTGTGTCTAGGAAATCCATCATATGGCTACTTATAGCCACATTGGTTATTTACAAATGGTCCACAACTATGGCCATCCGAAGAATCTGAGCTAATCAAGCCACCGGTCATGAGAGCAATTATCCGTCCAAAGAAGAACCGCAACAAGACAAATGACGAACTAGATATACAAACTCTTTGCCCAAATCATCAAACCGTTAAATGTCAAATGCGGGAACATGGACATAATAAACGAACTTGCAAAAGAAAAAACAACAGAGAGCTATTCCGAAAGATGGCAACAAAAAAAAAGGAAAAATTGCTGCACAAATCAATTATCGAAGGAGGGTCGTAACAATAAACAACCCAAGACTAGTTATTAGTTTAAATTTCGTTATGTTTTTGAACCATGTTACTGCATGTAAAACAAGTAGTTATGTTTAGTTTTTGAAACAAGTAGTTATGTTTAGTTTTTTAACCATGTTACTGCTATGTAAAAACAAGTAGTTATGCTTGATCACGCTTTATGGTAGTAATTTCGTATAACAACATATGGTGGTAGTAGAATTTAATGGATATCAAGGTATTATAAATCAGTGTAACAGTTTATGTATCAACCGTATTATTTCCATCCGTGAAGAGATATTGATCTTAATCACGAACATTTGATGTGCCAACCGTTTTGCTAGTAAATTAACCATAAATCAAATGAGCAGTTTTCAATACTGTTCAACTAGTAATTAACCATCTTAGAAAAAAATTGTAAATATTGTTGATATCCGTAATGTGATATCCGCAATTGTATTTCCTATCGCTTGCTTCACCACCTATCACCCCAAAGAACCACATAAGATCACAACCATGACTCATGTTGAAAAATTGAGTTCAAATCGTGCTTTGTAGTGTGAGAAAATTATAAGTTGGGATTGGCCAATTAAAGATATGCACAAAATTGGTTCTTCCCTCTAGCCATTTCTCCGAATGAATATGAATTTTAAACAACTGTAGGGTCCTGTTGTTCACATACTAGGAACAACTAGTAGGATTCAACTTTGTTGTCTATCATGCTTTAGTGTGCTTGCATGTTTGATATTTCCATTCTTCCATACAAAAAATTATATACATTTTAAAAAATCATTTGAATAGATGCATAATTCCGATTGGCCGCACAGGCAAAAGAAACCATTTTGATGCCTTCATCATTAAAAAGGTAGGGCTAATATTATGATTTACCTTCCAACACAATGGTAACCGCCGCATCCGGGTCGTTCATGTATTGAAACCACCATGATCTTCCACAATTCTAAACTAAAGAGGGAATTGTCTCTTGGTTCCCTAGAGCTATTTTTTTCCACAAGTCCTTATAAAAGTATTTCACGATGAGTTTCGGCAAAATATCATGAGAATATATGGGGACAGCAATTAAATTGAGTCATCCGTAAATTTCACCTCTAAGACAAGATTACATTTTGTGGTGGCGTTGGTTACCAGACGATCTTTACATTTTCTTGTTCGGCTTAGCCCGGCTAAATCCTACCGAGCATTGCTTTTTCATTTATCTATTGATCTTGTTCTTTTCAAGAATATACTTCTCTATTGAAACTAGATTCACATCGTATATAAAGATTTCAAATTTGTATGCCATATGTTACGCTTGCTTTGTTGTTTATTCCTCAAATTTTTTTGCCCCATTGTATTTCTTCTTTTCACATTTAATGACGTTGTCAAGAGTTTTGTTACAAGGATTGCAATGACATATAGCATAAAACTCAAACAAACCGGTGAGGAGAGAGACATTTTCGGTAACTCTCCGAAAGGAGAGTTCTGAATTCGCCTCGTAATTGTCTTTTTCCAAAACTTCCACAATTTTATCGATGGTTCATTTGTTCCTTATATGCTTCGCAATTTCATATGCTTCATCCGAGAGCTTGATAGCAAAATCAATGTCTTCAAAGACATTGAGTTTCTAGCCATCATTCTCATTATGACATATCCATTTTGCCGAGTCATTCATAAGAGACCAAGGACCAATAACAATTATTTAAATAAAAATTATGTAACCATGAAACCATGAAAACATAATTGTAGGTTATGTTATTTCAAACTTGTAACATATTCCACGTTAATAACAATTAATGTAATAATATCAAACTTATACATGTGTTGTAAAAAAGACAAACACAACTAATAAAGAATAACAACAATGACAAAATCAAACATATCCAAACTTAATTTTCATCTTCAACATTTCTTCATTCTTCCAAATCCATAAGCTCTTCGCTTGCTCTTCATTCAAACCAAACTCATTTCTTCATCAACCCAAAAATAATTACATCCCTTTTCCTCATTACCTTAAAAATTACCACATCCATGAAATCTTCTTCCAGATTCATCGCCCATGAAGTCCAATCCGGGATTCAAGATCACACCAAGATCTAATCCTCTTTTCAAACACGATTGTTTAAATGAGAAATTAGAGTCACCATTAGTGAAGAAGAAGAAAAGAAATGGGAAAGAAGAGAATCTGAAAGTAAAATGGAGGTTGAGGTGATTAGGTTTCATGTTAAGAACTTAATTGTTAACTTTTATATTAAATAAATATTTATTTTAATATAATAATTATTTATAAAATAAAATATATAAATTAAATATGAAATTAATAAAAAATTTAAAATAAGTAAAATATGAGATGGCATGTGACATGTCATTATGCTAGCGCATGTCATCAAAAATTGGTCTTATTTTTACAAAGGGACTATAATCCTCAAAACTATAATTTAGGGACCAAAATTCCGGATTTTAAACTATAACCAAAATGAAAAATGCACAATAGGGGACCAAAAGCGTAATTAAGCCAATTATATTACATACTCACAAAAAAGTTGTTTCAGAACTCCATATGATTTCAACTTCTTTTGTAAAACAATTTAGAATTGATTTTGGATAATTTTGAGATATTTGTTTTATCAAAAGTAGAATTGATTATGACTTAAAAATTGATTCTACTTGAAGCTAAAATTTGTAGCTTCTGCCTCCAAAATTGATTTTGAACGATTTTTACACTGAAATTTATTATTCAACTCACTTTTACATAATATATCCAAACATAAATCAATTATGTTAAATTCAATTATATTAAAATCTATTCTATCAAACTCAATTATATTAGAATCAATTCTGTTCACCGCCAATCTAAACACACTCTAAGTATAATAGATTAGGAAGTGTTTATAATTGATTATGAAGCAAAATTTGGCCTATAATCGATTATGGAGGTTATGTAATTGATTATGAGGTGCAATTTTCTTAGTAATTGTTCCGTTCAGGAATCATAAATAAATATAATTGAAAAATTGATGATCTTAAACGGTAATTTTGATCTCTTTTACAATAGTACATGATGGACTTGCATGGACCTGCATGTAGAACTATCAATTTAAAGGGCCACAACCTAATTTTTAAGGTCCTCAAAATATATGAGGCCTATTTGTTTTTTATTAAAAGTCCAAAATAAGTAGGGTCTAATATAAAGACCCTCAAATTCTAAGTAAGTTTCAAGGCTCCAAATTTTCCACAAAATATTTTTCATCAATTTGATTTTTTAATATTTTTAATAAAAAATTGAATTTTTTAATTTTATAAAAAAATTAACTTTTTATTTATTTTTGAAAAAAATATTTTTTATTTTGAAAAAATCAGCTTTTTACTTAGAATTTTTTTCTTGAAAAATAGACATTTTATATTTTCACAAAAATCAGTTTTTTCAACAAGTCAATTTATTATATTTTAAAAAAGATTGTTCAAAAATATTTATTCGACTTATAGTATTTTCGACAAAAAATCGTTTTTTTCCGATAAAAAGTCGACTTATTATATTTTCGACAAAAATTCAATTTTGTGATTACAATAAAAACTCAGCTTTTTTTACGGAAAAAGTCTACTTTATATTTTCAGCAAAAATTATTTTTTCTTGAAAATTGACTTTTATATTATCGATAAAAATCGGTCTTTTTCGAAAAAGTCAACTTTATATATTTTCGATAAAAAAATCAATTATTTTTCCGAAAAGTCAATTTTTATATTTTCGAAAAATCAATTATTTAAAAACCGTTTTTTCTTTGAAAACTCGACTTTTTATATTTCCTACAAAAAGTCAATTTTTTTGAAAAGTCGATTTTTATATTTTGACAAAAATCGGTTTGTTTTAGAAAAGTCGATTTTTATATTTTCGACAAAGTTTTATTTTTCTTTTCAAAAAATCAAAGATTTTATTGAAACAGAATCGACTTTTCTTATTTTAAAAATGCACTTTTTATATTTTCAAAAAAAAAATATTATTCTTTTTTCAATAAAAATTATTTTATTATAATAAAATCAACCAAACAATTATTTTATTATAATTATTTTTATAAAATTAATTTTTAAATCATTTAATTACGAACAAATTATATATTGGACCCTTTAATTAGGACTCTATAAAAAATTAAAATATGAGGGGTTTAAAAAATTTGGGCCAAAAAATTTCTATTTAGTAAGAAACTTAAAAAAAGAGAGGCTTAATTATTAGGAGTTTGTAATTTAAGATTTTTTTTAGTCCCAATCAAACATCAAAATTAGTTTAAAATTGATTCAAAATAAATGTAGTAAAACTTGAAAATCAAATATTATAGTTTGCTAAATGCGTGTGAATTAATTTTATACTTTGACTCAAGTAAAATGGAGATCAAATATTATACTTCGTCTCTACTTCACCTTATTCATAAAATTTTCTTATACACTTCAAATAGTTTTAGTTCCAAGAGAGTAATCCTTAAGCAACAACCTGTGTAATATATATTATTATCTCTAATATATAAATATAAAATCAAGATAGGTCTATTATCATAAACTTATATAATATTGTTCTATATATAAGAGCAATTAATTTTAGATTCATTGAAAAATCAATGTACCTAGTCTATAAATTGACCAAATACATTGATTATTCAATGAATTAAAAAATGAATTGTCTTTATATAGAACAATAATATAAGGTTACAAGCTATATAAATCAAGATATGTCTATTATCTTAAACTTATATAATAAAAGTTACAAGCTGAAAGATATGTCTATTATCTTAAACTTATATAATAAAAGGGTTACAAGCTGAATATGACATAAAAGCTGACATATACCTTATATCTTTTTATTTTTCGTATCATTTACTCTGCTCTCTTCTTATTCATTTAATTTCCTCTTAAAGCATTTTTTTTTTAGTTTAATCAAGTTTTGAATTTTCTTCTTCTTCATATTACAATGAAAGATCTATTTAAATATCCTTTATCTTTAAATATCCTATTAGCATTCATGTTGGTCTAAATTATAAAACCCTTCTCTCGATGAAAGATCTTGTAAATCTATTTCTTAATAAAAAATTTCAATCCTTTTTTCTTGCAATAGCCTTATGTTTAAGAGATTATTTTATAGTTCTAGAATGTAATATACTTCAACAATTCATCCATTCAGAAACAACTTTACACTTTATTTTCTCATCACATTCATCTTAGAATTATTTTTCAATTTCATCATAGAGTGTATATTTGAAATCTAAGAAATATTAAAATTTAATAGAATTCACGTGTTTCATTTGAATTCTCTTCATTTTTAAAATTTATTGATTGGATGAAGTATTTGAATTGTTTCATTTTTAAAATATAAAGACTATTTTATAAATTTTAAAAAATTATTAATAAACAATTTAACTTTTAAATTATGGAGCAATCACAAATTTTTTACTTTTTAGTATCATTTAAAATTTTTTAAATTTATTTTGAATAAAATACTTCATAAAATTTATGTTATTTTAACAATTCTCCATTTTTTTATTCAAACAATAAATTTTGATCAAATCATTTAAATTATCTCAAAAATTACTTCTATTTTTTTTTTATCACCATTAGAATATTGTGAATCAAGAAACGACACTTCTTCTATTTTCGCTTCGCACAAGTCCACATAATACATCAAAGACATTTATATTTCTTCATTAATTTCTGCATAATTAGCTTCTTTATTTCAAGGACATTCATAAAGGAACAAACCAATTAAAATAGTATTTCATTAATACGCTCCAAAAGATCACAGTGACCATTAAAACGTGTGATTGAGGGATGTATGAAGCTTATGTAGTAATTATTTTGTGCTACTACAAAGTTGACAAAGATTGTTACTTTGATAGATCATGTCTATTGGGATTGATTGTAAGTCTAATTCTTTAATAAAGAAAGAGGTTAAAAAGTAACTTTTTGAGAAGTTTTATATTGTTTAATGGTGAAGCAAGTGGGAGACCAAAGTTATATATTAGACCTAAGTTTTTTGTTCTTAGATATATCAATCAGTAGCACTTTAAACTTATATTTGACTCTTAGTTTAAATATTTGCTTTGTAAGAGTGTGAGTGTACTACGGGATTGAGGTGAGAGTAGATAAGTCTATGTGTTGTAAAATTTTCACATAATAATAATTATCTGGTTGTCTATTCAGACAACGATCGTGATTTTTCTTCGGTTTTGGAGTTTCCACGTTATATTCTTGTGTTGTTGGTTGTGTTTTATTTATTTATTTATTTCAGCTGTGTTATTTTCTAACAGTGGTATCAAAGCTTCGGCTCGGTGAGATATCACAATTCTTAGTATTCTTTGTGGTTGCAACATTGTCTGATCTTTCACATAAGAAAATAATTGTGATATTATGAAGGTGCTGAAGAAGGGGTGGTATTTTGAAAGTGCTATTTAGGGAGGTTCTCGCTAAGGAAAGACTTGGTATTTAAGCGTGTCCGTTATGACCCACCTCTCTTTCCTGGGAACCTACCTGGTGCATATTTTGCAGTGTGCGCGCAACTACTAGGTCTTATTCAAGTGCAATGAAGTTTGACATAGAGAAGTTTGATGAAAGAATCAACTTTGGCTTGTGGAAAGTACAAGTCAAGGATGTGTTGATCGAGATTACACAAGGCTAAAAGGAAACACTTCCAACATGGAGGCGACAAGTGGAGGAACTAGATTTGAGAGCTGCAAGTGCAATTCGCTTGTGTTTGGCAAAGAATGTTCTTGCGATTGTCAAAAATCATCGACCAAGGAACTCCGTGAAAGGCTCGAAGGTTATATCGTGCAAAAGACATCTCAAATCGCTTTGTTTCTAAAGGAGCAATTCCATACTTTGCACATGGATGAGGATACGTAAATCTTTGATCATCGTAGTACTTTGAATAATATTGTTTCTGAGCTTGAATATATTAAAATTGAGATTGATGATGAAGATAAAGCGTTAAGGCTCATTTTTTCCCTTCCACCTTCATATGTTCATCTCAAACCTGTTTTGATGTACCGGAAAGAAAAGTTGAGTTTTGAAGAAATCACAACAAAAATTATTTCTGAAGAAAGGAGGATGAAATATGATGAAAGTACTTCATCAAGCTCGGCGTTGATAACTAGAAGTGGGGCTAATAGGAAGAAGATTCATGCAAATAATATGGTGTGTTGAAGTGTAGAAAGTCCAAGCATTTAAAGAGAAATTGTCCAAGAAAAAAGACTCGAGGCAAGTGCTAGCAACGCCTGTATTTTTGGGATATGATGGTGATATTTTCTAGAAGATAAGGTGTGTCCTTATGGTATTTCCGCTATACCATGCAAAAGGACAAACCATTGCTAGCGGATTCAGAATAACACACGGGCATTGGTTGGCATTGATGCAAGGTGTGTGGTGAGATGTGTCGACGGATGAACAACTTCCTAAAAGCCAACATGGAGTTGCACCATAATCTTTCAGACAAGGTTTCAACGTAAATAAAATTCTTGGGATGATTTAGTTTCAAGTGTAGTATACTTTATGGTGGAGTATGATAATTTGATTTGTCAAGATAGACAATGAGAATTATGATTGTCAATGTAGACAATGAGATTGAAGACCATTACAATCAAGGTGGATTGTTAGGGTTGATTGTAAGCCTAATTTCTTTAATAATGAAAGAGGTTAAAAGTAGCTTTTGAGAAGTCCCATTGCTTAGTATGGTGAAGCAAGTGGAGACAAAGCTATATATTGGACCTAAGTTCTTTGTTCTTAGATATACCAATCAGTAACACTTTAAGCTTATATTTGACTCTTAATTTAAATATTTGCTTTGTAAGAGTGTGGGTGTACTAGGGGATTGAGGTGAGAGTAGAGAAGTCCATGTGTTGTAAAATTTTCACATAGTAATAATTCTCTGGTTGTCCATTTAGACAACGGTCGTGGTTTTTCTCCGATTTTAGAGTTTCCACGTTATATTCTTTGTGTTGTTGGTTGTGTTTAGTTTATTTATTTTTACAACTGTGTTGTTTCCCAATATTGAGGACTCTGATACAAAATTTTGGGAACATTTATGAAAGTAAGAACACAATAATAAATTATACACATCACTCTTTAATAACACAAACGTTGGTTTAAATTGTATTTTAACACACGATGGAAATAATAAATGACACCATTTACTTAGATAAAATAAAGAATAGTGGTTAGTGGGATAAAAAACTAACTAAAATAAAATATAAGAAAATTCATAAATATGTGATCTTATCCTGCAAAATATATTACGTTGTCATTAGACAAATCTTAGAGAAAACTCCATTTGAGTCACTTAAAGGAAGAAAATGAAATATTTCCTACTTTTATATTTTTATTTACAAATATTTTATTTTAAATAATATCAAAGATAAGTTAGGCAAGTTTGATGTTTCAACTGATTAGAAAATATTTCTAGGGTATTCCTCATCTAGTTAAATTTATAGGGTGTTCAAACATAGAACATTTATCGAAGATTCTATTCATGTTGTTTTGGATGAAACCAGACTCCAAAAGACGAGAAAAGATAAATCTAGTTTTAAGGTTTTAGGTGAGTTAAGAGAAGATTTGATAAATGACAATCATCCAAAAGAGAATCCTTCTAAAAGTGAGGATATTAAAGATGATTAGTAAAATGAGCAAGAGGATGATGATAAACAAGAGATCCCAATAAAAAATTATTGGGGATTTCTTAATCCACTCTATACTTTTCTTAGGTACCACGTGATACACTACAAGAATAATTGAAATTTGTCAGGGGATAAACCCCTCACAAATGTCAAAACCCCCTCACAAATATACAATTTGCAAGGGGACATGACCCCTAGTAAAACACGTGGTCGCAAAACAATTTGTGAGGGGCGACACACGTCACCATTTTCTCAAGGGGTTATCTCCTCGCTAAGTGTCAACTATAACTTAGCAACTTGCACCTTGCAGACATAGGGTCAGCTTGGTGCAGGTTAGGTATACAGTTTGGTCTGCAATGCATCATATTTTTTGCCAGGGGTTTATCCCGTGGAAAAATACAGATTCCATATTTCTTGCAGGTTAGGTATACAGTTTTGTATTTCTTGCTGCAGCTTGTTGTGCTGCCTCACTACTAGCCAAATTTCTCACAATTTCAAGCATTTCGGCGGTTAATATAGGTTGGGCTGATGTTCCTTCACCTTCAGCAAGTCTCATTCTGAAACACGTATCACGTCGCTTGATAGTTTTGGCGTAACCTCCAGCTCCATACATTCTTCCATTTTTCTTCTTTCCACCTGAAGTATCATACCATGTTTGAGAAGCCAAACTAGGATCAACAGGATATCCCGATTGTGGTCCAGCTAATTAAGGATGATCTGACAACTTTATGGCAAGTTGTCTATCAAACTCCTCCTATAAAAATAAATAAATATTATAATGATTAGAATAAGTTAGATACATATAAAAAAATAAAATATTTTTAATATAAGAAAAACTTACTTGGATTCTTGGCGATCGTAATAAACCTCTGGCTTCTTTGAGATGAGTCTCCATACGAGCTCATTAAGAATTGATTTCTACCCAACTTCTCACGCTAATTAAAAAAGTGAAAATAATTAATTATTTATAAAATTTAAATGATAAATTAATTAAAAATAAATAAATTACGTACTATCCTTCAGAGTTGCACCACCAACTTGATGCTCTATTTTTCTTTTGTCTTTTCGTATATTTCCTTAAATTTTTCAAATTTCAATGGAAATAAGCTGATCAAATAAATTTGGACTTATCCAACGTGGACGTTGTTGTTTGTCCCATTTCAGTCTAACATTCCTCGTGGTGTCAGAAAACCGGGCACCATATTTTGAGTTAACATTTTCTTTAATTTGGACTTCATCTCTAACATTCCAAATACATTGCTCATACATTGTTGTATGAATTCAAAAACATGCAATAAAGTATAATGATGATTAATATCTCAAAAAAATATAAATAAAATGTCACGATAAGTCAATTATACCCGAAATGCCTTAAACCAATCTTGTCTGTCATCATCAAATACAACACTGTAATTCGGCCAAAATTTTGTATACTTCTCTTTAATAATGGATGTGATGATCGATACTGCCTGATGTGAGGGCAAGATCCTAAACACCAAAAACTTGAGTTAGAATTAACTAAATAAAACTCAAAATTAAAATATAATGTAAAATATATATAAACACTTACATATTAATCAACACATGAACATGAGCATATTGCATTTATTTTTGAGAAAGCTAATGCTCACTCTTCTTCCCCGAGGGACGCCTTGGACGACTAAAATGGATAAGGTGAATTGACTTATTTCACCGAAGTGAACTTCGTTCCTTATGATTCTTGAGTCAACATCATGTGATTGAAATAATGAGGGAAAAATGTGATGTTTCGCGATGTAAATAATGAGCATAAATTGATCCCTAAACTCTTGCCTTATTTTTCACAGATCACTTTGAATCACCCATGAATCGTTCAAATGGGTACATCCATCTATATTGAACAGGTCCACCTAGAAAAGCTTCATAAGCAAGATGCAGGAAGATGCTCCATAGAATCAAAGAAATATGGCGGAAATATTTGCGTAACTCGGAGAGAATGACATGAATATTTCGTCCAATTTAATGATATCGTCCACTCTTAAGTTTGACGCATAAATGTATCTAAAAATTGACTGATTTCAGTTAGTGGATTAAGTGCATTCTTGAGCAGTTAACTGAATTCAATTGGAAGCAATCTTTCATGTTATGGCCTCAACACATCTTGCCAAGTTAGAAGAATAACCATAAGACATCCTCTAGTCATTTAACCACCGACAGACTGCTTTTGCTTCTTAGGGAGTTAGAGTGTAACAAGCCTTGGGTTTTAATAATTTTCCATTTGATCGAGGTTTTAACTCCAATTCTTTTCAATTACACAAAAGTTCCAAGTCTTTTATGGCCTTCTCCTTATTTTTCGTCTTCTCATTATCCACCACTGTGTTAAAACATTATCAAAAAAGTTCTTCTCAATATGCATCACATCAAGATTGTGTCGAAACAAATTATCCTTACAATATGGGAGGTCCCAAAAGATACTTCTTTTTGTCCAATTGTGTGAAACCCCATATCCTTGAATTATGGGCGCTTCACCATTATCTTTGAATTTTGGTAGGTCACAAACCACATTTCATAATTCAGTCGATAACATTCGAGGGAGGTAGATCTCATATTAGGTATGGTAATAAACCACGCCCGAATTATGGAAAACCGTTTAATAAGGCGGGAAAGGGAAAACCCGTTTTTTATTTATCGGTGCAGGTGCGGGTGATGGTAATACCGCCCGCACCAAACTAAATTTATTTTATTTTATTTATTTTTAATAGTTTTATTACTCATTTACACTTTTAATACTTTTTAATGTTATAATATCATGTTTATTATAATTATTATTTATTTTTGAAAATAAAATTTAAATAAAAATATCAAACTTAAAAATACTTTTTAAATAATTAATTATTTAGTTTAATTATTTATTTTAACTATTGAAAAATATAAATTTAAAAATAAAAATTTTATTCGGTAAGATGAGGAAACCTGCTTTCTTGTTAGGGGTGGGGTGAAATTTTTAGCCCTCAGATTTCAAGCAGTGGTGCAGGTCTGAGTTAGGCGGGTGCGGGTCTGTGTGTTACTTAAACCGCCACTCGCCCGCTGCATCCTTATCTGTTACTTTTGTCTTTTTAAAAGCATTCTTATTTCTCTAAATTCATGGTTTATAGGTAATAACCTACGATGACACCAAACCACGAACCTTTCCCATGTTTTTCAAAGTAAATGCTTTTGATTGATCTATGCAATGCAGATATCCCATTTGCCATGCATACCCATCTAGACAACATGACATATGCGGGAAAGTTAATAGTCCACATCAAAGAAGCTCGCATATTGAAGTTTGTTTGAGACACACCATAAGTCCACTCTCCCACCCGTAACCTCTTGAGAACGTCAATTAAAGGTTGCAAATAAACATCTATTCTTGCTTTTGGACTCGACGGTCTTGGAATTATGCATGTCAAAACATGTAAGGTTTCGTCATACACATCTCGGGAGGGAGATTGTACGGGTAACTATAATCTGACAACGAGAATATGCATTTGCGACAAATTATAAGGAGGAAACCATCGAGCATAATCTAAGTCTTACATTCCCGGTTCTGCTTTGCAAAATTAGGATGAACTCTATCAAAGTGTTTCCATGCCTCGCCATCATATGGATGTCGCATCACGCCATAACTAGTTTTGTTTGTATGGTGCCATTTCATTTGGCTTGCGTTGTGCATTGATGCAAACATTCTTTGAAACCTAGGTATTATTGGCAAATAGAACATGGACTTCACTGCAACTCATTTTTGATTTCGATCAACTCCTTTACTGTGAACTAAATACCTCAGACTATTGCAAAACTTACATTCCTCCAATTCCCCATCATTAGTTCCGAACTCGTTGTCATAAAATAACATGCAACCTCCAATGCAACAATCAATCCTTTTTACTTCTAGTCCCAACTTCGACACCATCCTCTTTGCATCGTAATAACTTGTAGGCATGTTTTCCTGCTTAACAGGAGTCGCGTCCAACATCATTCTCGCAAAGAATTCCAAACACTGATATGGAACATTCCAATTTGACTTCGCTGCCAGCAACCTCACACACATTGATATCCTGGAGTCAGAAGACCCCTCAAACAACAATATATTTATTTCTTTCAGCAACTGGTAAAACATTTGTGCTATCTCATTCAGGATCTCTTCTGCGTCAAAACTTGAGGTTCATCATAACCCACATTCATCCCTAATGCATCGACCATATCTCGACTAAATTAAATTTTTCCTCATACTGCATGTATGGTGGACTACCTGCAACATCTTTATTTATATCTGATCCAACACATGTTTGATTGCAAGAAACCTCTATTCATCTCTTGCATTTTCTCCCCATTAGATGTCCAAACCCAATAATTTGGCCTAAACCCACTCTTCCAAGTGACGTTTCACTTCAATAAGGTCACTAATTATACTTATGCAACCACACTTAAAACACGAATATCTTACCACCCTTCACTTCGACAATCGGTCTTGAGCAAACGCATACGCAAGAAATGCATCAACTCCTTCGTTAAAATGTGGTTTAAGCCCGTGTCTTCCAAGAAATATTCTATCATACATTCAAATATATAATTGATAATATTCCATACTCAGTATGGTCATATTTAATTTTATTAAATAAAATTAGAGTGTTCTATCGATAAATTTTTAAATTTTTGTCGATAATATCATATTTACTCTAAAATAAATCATATTTACTATTCAAATATCCTAAATATCCATACTCTAATTAAATATATATTTTTACAATTTACCTACCTTATATTTTTACAATATATCTACCTTATATTTCTACACATATTTTTACAATATATCGTACAAATATTTTTTTTATAATAAACATATTTTTACTTGATTGTTTTCTAAAAATACTATGATGTTTTTATTTACATATATTTTTTTAGTCATAAACATATATTTTATAGTCCTAAACATATTTAGTGCTAAACATAAATTTTAGGAATAAATATAAATTATCTTATTTCAATTAAAAATATACAAAATATTTATTTTAGTAAAAATATACTATTTTATAAAAATATATAACGTTTAGAAAATATATTTTTTGAAAATTATACATATTTAAAAAAATTATATTTACTAATTTATTCATAAACATTTACATATTTCAAATATATATATACTATTTATCTTAAAAATATATTTTTCAAAAAAATATGTATACACATTTCAATAAAATTATACATATTATTTTAAAAATTATACCTATTCAGCAAAAGTAAGACACATTCCAAAAAAAAAATAAAATGAAAATTATACGTATTGTTTTATTTATATATATTCTAATAACTACTGTTTTTTTATTTTTAAAACTAATTATACTGTTTTTTAATTTTATACATACTATTTTTATATATTGAGTATTTTATATATACTATTTTTATTAATTAGGGTTAATAGTTATTTACCTGCAATATATAGTTTTGATTTACTCCCTTTTAAAAATATTTTTTTTAATCACCCCCCTATAATTTTTGGGACCCCCTTAAGCGTATAAAAATCAGGGTGGTAAATCAAAAATATATATTTTTCAGGGGGGTAATTTTTACGTCTAGGGGGCAAAAGACTTAGAATTTTAACATTTTAAGGGGGGCGATCAAACATTTTTTTAAAAAAGGGGGTAAATCAAAATTCACCTATATTGTCTAGCCCGCGTGGGGTTACCCCTCGTTATTTTCACATTGGCATCTAGCTTGGGGAACCCCGTCGCAAATATCCTTAAAGTTTGGCGTTTTTTTTGTTTCACAGGGGTCTCCCCTCGCAATGCATCAATTCAAAATTTAAAAATTCCCTCTTTCTATTTTGCGAGGGGTTACCCCACGTAATTTGTTTTTTTTGTTTATTTAAAATTTGCACTTAGCGAGGGGCTTTAACCCAAGCTAAGTTGTTTTTTTGTTTGTTTGGGGATTAACCCTTGGCTAAGTCCCCTGGCAAATATCTATTATTCTTGTAGTGAAATTCCACAAATGTTCCTCAAAATTGGAAGTATACTTCTGGTTCACACTCTATCTTATGTAAAATACGTTGAAAGGGTGTAAACGTAAATATATTTCCGATTCCAAACCGAAAGTATACTTTCGATTCCTGGACGCACTTAAAGGCGCCAGATCTCTTCCCCTCCCATTACAATTTTTTTGAAAAACAAACCAACAACACTCTCAAAATCTCTTTAAAACCCTTTTCACTGAAATCAATAGGTTTCTCAAAATCAACACAAATCATCAAGCATTAGATACATATAACATCTAATCTAAATCAAGCGAAACAATACTATCAATCAATCAAGTAGTGATTTAAGCTATTTTTAGAGTTTATGTGATTTCTACTCAAATTAGTGAAATAGGATTTTAAATGTGTTATTTTGTCTAGTTTACATCATTAGGACTAATTAGAAAATACTTTGTAAACTTTATTTGACGATCAATGCTTTTTTTGACACATTGGGTATCGGACATGAGGTCCGATAACCCGAAAATATCGAATATTTAGATCAATTTACATGACTTTTATCCCCATTTTAATTAATTAAATTACCCTTTATTCGTATTATGCCAATATTTTCTATATTTTCAGAAATTTAATGTTTACAAGGAATGTGCAAGAAAGTTGAGAAAAGTCGGGAAAATCGTACTTAAAATCCACAAAGAAGAGTAATTATGCAAATATGTGACGCATGCAAATATGGGGTGTATTACAAGTAAAAGGCTCGAAATAAAGAAATAAGAGGCTGAGGCCAAACCCAACGCTGACCACTCGGGACTCCACAAGGTGTAACGACCGATGCACCCACCGCCATCTAACGCTACATGATAGTAGGAAATGAACTCTCAAAGCAGCGTGATGACCGTCATGTCTTCTTCAACAGTCCGTAGCGATCTCTATGAGCAAATCGAAAATCTCTCAACGTCCATGCACCTTCAAGTCTATAAATAGGGTGCCATACTTCATTTTCGGACGCTTTTTCTTTCTCTTTCCGTCACTCAATTTCCTAGAGAATTTTTAATTTTCCTTTTCCGATCGGGCCAATTACTTTTCTTAGTTCGACTGCTTTTCTGTACCACTGATTGTTGCGATTTGATTCTAACCTTACGTTAGAATCGTTTTCATTTTCTTTCTTGCATTTATTTTTGAACAATCAAGGAAGATCTCACCGACCTGGGAGATACACAGGTTAGCTAAATATTCCAAATTTTATTTTCGGTTTAATTTAATTGTTTTATTTATTAATGTCAAAATTGTACGAAATGCTTGAGTTATTTATTTTGATTGATGTTATTTATTATCGCGATAATATTGAATTTTATAATATGCTAGGCTAAATTAGCTTATCGGTATGTAAGGTCACAGGCAGATGGGGTTTAGCGAATTGGAGAGATAGATGAAAGACTTTACCGAACTTTTCGTCTAACGATGTTTCGAGGACTAAAACTCTTTTAGTAGGGGAGAGTTGTAACACCCCAATGTTTCCAAATATTAAATAAATAGAATTTTTAATTATTTATTTAATTAAAATGGAGTTTTTAGTATTGTTAGGAAGTATTTAATTAAATAATAATTGGTTATTGGTTAATTATTATTGTAGAATAATAATAAAAGGAATAAAAGAGGAAAGAGAGTTGAGAATTATTTTGGAGGAAAAAGCTATCATACGTGAAAGTGAGAAAAGCGAAGGAAGGAGAAGAACAAAAGTTCTAGAATTCTAAGAAATTTCACGGTGTAAGGTGATTTCGTAATTACTATGCCTTATAGGTTTTGGGATCAATAGAATTGATTGAGAATGTTAGAATTCCAAATTAGGATTTTCTAGATTTGTAGAGTTTGTCCCTAAAGCTTTAGTTTGCATGAATTCGACTAAATCAATGTTATAGGATCATTGGATATGATTGGAATGTGTTATATTGCATTGTGTCATTGTTGTTTGGTTGATTCTAATGCAATTGGATATAGGAATTTGTGTTGGGATGATGAGAATTGGATGGGAAACAACATGCTCATCAATTGCGGTGTTTTCTCGCGATGTCGCGAGAACCTGCCTCTGTGTGGAGGAACCGGGTTCTTGGTACAAATTCCGAGGAGGAGAATTTGAGTTTGAGGAACCTTACTCACAGGAGGAACCGGTTCCTGTAATTTTTACAAAGGAAAAATGATTTTTATGCGGAACTGTTCCACGTGGGAGGAACCGAGTTCCCATACAAAACTAGGGCGTGTTTCACGAGTGTTGGAACCGTTCTCCAGGAGGGAACCGTTACCACTGTAGTATTTTTGAAAAATCATAAAACTTTGAAAAATCATATTTTCTAAACCGTAAGTCCATTTTAAGTGCCGCTTTGGACATTATTCTTTAAATCAAATAATCTACTTTGAAATGAAGGAAATAATAATTAATGAATTTTATCGTGGAATGTGTCGTTTTTCTGAATTATGGATAATTGTATTCGAAATGAATGATGGATGGACTGGTATATGATTGTTCTGACAAGTTGAATGTGGATTGATGTTTGTATGCTGTCTTCCTGTTGTTTATTCATGATGTGTTGATATCATGCGTTGTTGTTAATGTTGTTTAATTCATGATATGTAGTTGTTGATATATGTGTTGTTGATTGATGTTGATGTTTTGAATATGCATGCATATACATTGGTAGCTAATTCCCATTGTGTGGAATTAGTGAGTTGACCAACATCCGTCGAGTTTGAATGGGCGGTGAGGTTTTATCTATGTCCGAGTTGGAATGGAATAGATGTTAATGCAAAGGTCAGTTGGAATGGAAAGATATGTGAATTTAGTTCACCGCTTTTACCACGCATAGAGTCTTGCATTGCATTGTGTATGGATTATAACATGATAGGATGATTTCAGTGTTATAATCTTGTTTTTGTTATCATTGTGCATGATATGCCTTTATGACTTGTGTTGTGTATTGAATCTGATTATGCTAAGGAGGGTGGAATAGCAACTTATGAAATTCTGTTGGTTTGATGAATTTATAATGCATTTTAATTATGATGAAGTCTCACCCTTATTTTGATGATTTCAGATTGAAGTTTAGCAGCTTAGGAGCTGGTGAGGATGGCTCTTTGAGCTATGCATTTTACTTATTACGAGTCGGTGTCATGCTCTGATTTGTAACACTGGGGAACGTTTGGTTTAGAGTTATAATTAAACTCTGTTATTTCATTTAGATTGTTTTTGGATAATTATTGGTTTTGAATTTATCCAAGATTTGAGAATAATTCTGCTATGTAGAACATGTTTCTTTTATGATTATTTAATTTACATTCTTCAGTAAGGCATGACCGTATATGAATTTTATTTTAGTTAATTGTAATGCCCTTTCATAAATGTTAGTTCTGAATTCGTTATATAATTGCGGGGTATTTTAGAAGGGTGCTACACGTGTCGTGCAATTGTGTCAGAGACTTTGCGTCAAAACAAATTTTACTCTATTATTTGCTTGAGGACAAGCAAAGGTTCAAGTGTAGGGGAGTTTGATAACCCGAAAATGTATCGAATATTTGGATCAATTTACATGAATTTTATCCTCATTTTAATTAATTAAATAACCCTTTATTCAGACATAAGCATTTCTATGTTTTCGGAATTTAATGTTTACAAGGCATAATGCGAAGAAAGTCGAGTAAAGTCGGGAAAATTGTACTTAAACTCCACAAAAGAAGAGAAATTATGCATATAAGTGATGGATACAAATATGAGGGTGTGTTACAAGTAAAAAGGCTTTGTGAAATAAAGAAATAGAGCATAAACATGACCAAGGTGACTCGAGTCCGCAAGGTAATGACTGTTACACCCTTGCCACCAAGCCCTAATGGTCGCGACGAAGTAGGAAGCAAAACATCCTCTCCAAGCAATGCGTGACGACCGTCACGTCTTCTTCAATAGTCCGTAGCGATCGCTGCGGAGGCAAATACGGAGGCAAAAATCTATCAACGTCAGCGCACCTTGAAGTCTATAAATAGGTCTGCCATACTTCATTTTCGGACGCTTTTCTTTCTCTTACCTTTCCGTCTACTCGCAATTTCCTAGTGAATTCTATTTTAATTTCCCTTCCGATCGGCCAATTACTTTTCTTAGTTCGATTCTGTTTCTCAAGCAATTTCCACAGGGATTGGTTGGAAACTTTCTTGATTCTAACCTTACGTTAAAATCGTGCTTTTATTTTCTTTCCTGCATTTATTTTTTGGAACAATCAAGGCATATCTCACCGACCCTGGAGACACCAAGTTAGCCAAATATTCCGTAATTTTATTTTTATGTTTAATTTAATTGTTTTATTTATAATGCCAAAATTGTCCAAAATGCTTGGGTTATTTATTTTGATTGATGTTATTTATTATCATTGCGCCTATTATTGAATTTTATAATATGCTAGGCTAAATTAGCTTATCGGTATGTAAGGTCACATACGGACAGTTTAACAATATCAATTGAGCAATTCTTTTTAAATGAATAATTTTCGATTTCAATTACCAATTTTAATAACCAAACTGCTTTTATTACAGAGTAAAATACAAATAGAAGTTAGGATCAATAAAACGAGAGTTTGAGATAATAACTGGACAATGGTAATTGTGAATAACTTAAAATATAGCGAGAGCGCTTTTAAGTTAGTTAGATCTTATATGTTTCCAAAAACTATTTTTAAACTCCAAATGATACAGTAAGCGCCACTTAGGTTTAATTATATATCGAATCAATAAACACGAGAGTGTGAGAAGAGAATTTTCAAACAAATATTTTCTCACTGAAAGCTATTTTATTAATCCGATTGTGTCAATGAATTGATCCCCAAAGTCCGACTATTACATACCGATATTCTCCTTGAATCTAAACTAGATTATATTCGATTAGGTTCCTAACCCCAGATCAATTACATAATTAGCCTTAGATTTACGTAGTAACCTAAGATAACGATAGTTCACATTTAGTCCATAGTTCAATGATCTTTAAAGCTACCTTGATAGAATGTATACTTGCGGTCTAGATTCTTTGAACACACAAAGTCACGATCATGTTCGTGGCTCTGTTTCATGAAGGAAATCGAGTATAATTCGATTTATCTAAGAAAAAAATCGGAAGTATAATTCCGGTTTCTGTATGCACATGTTTTTATCCATGTTTTGCATTTTAGACCTTATGCTAACATTTCTTTCTTACTTCTACATGAGATATGGGTGAGAGACAATCACGTTTGAGGCACAATATGGTTGCACAACATGCTTATGTATAGAGAGATATGATTCAGGCAACCCAACCACCTACTGCATCTGGACATGGGCATACTGGATGCACCATCTACTTCTTCAGCCTCTGACGAGGTTGCTTCTACTCCTTCTACATAGTCCTCCCCGCAGGGCGGGATTCTCCGTCACATCCTCCTGCCCGTGTCCTCCATACATCCTCACCTAGGATATTTGAGACGAGATCACCGTCTGATATACATACGCAATAATCTGAGGTGAGACTCGAGGCTACACCAGATACTAAACCACACTCGAATCACGAGAGTGCAGGGCATGCAACCCTCAGTCTTTGGAGGAAGACCTTCCTCTTTATCACTGTTTCCTTGTTATCCTACCCATGTGGCTAGATATATATGAGATGGACAAGTATGAAATTTACATTTTTATTAATGTTATGAATTTTCTTATGAATTTCAACTATGAATTTTATTATGAATTCTAACTATGAATTTTATTTTGCAGGAGCGTGTACACTAAAGGTCATCAACCACGGGCAGAAGATCAACAGACTTGTTACCCCTCCCGAGCCATGGTTTGATGAGCTTCTGAGTCTTATAGGGTTGAAAGATTTGACCCTCTGTGGATATAGCATTGTCAACTGGGGGACGATCAACGTTTTTGTTGAGAGGTGGCACCATGAGACGTCGTTGTTTCATCTACTACATGGTGAGATGACGATCACACTCGACGATGTCACGTGTTTGCTTCATCTACCGATTAGAGGGGCTTTCCTGGATCATCAGAATATGGACAAAGAGGAGGCCATAACTTTGTTGGTTGAGAGGCTGGGAGTAACACTTGATAGCTCCCTAGAAGAGGTTGATAAGACACGTGGTTGCTACATGCGGTATAGCTACTTGGCTATAGTGTTACTTAAGCTGAAATTGCATGCAAATGCTTGGTGGTGTGCTTAGAAGCAGTTACCCTTCACAGGGGGATGCCATGAGAGCATACCTCTTGTATCTTATTGGGACACATATCTTTGTGGACATCGATTACACCACCGACATCATGTACCTTGAGGTACTGATGATTTGAGGATATTAGTGGTTGGGCCGAGGGGCTGCCTGCTTGGTTTACTTGTATAGCGAGTTGGATGAAGGGATTAAGTGGAAGGCAAGGCGGGTGACTAGAAGCATGCCACTCATGACGGTATAAATTATTTCTCTTAGTGGCCTTTGTTAATTATTCTGACTCAGAAATTAACTATTTAATTTTGTTATTTCAGGGATGGATCCTACAACACTTCCCCCGCATCTCAAGATGGTCACTTGCTGCAGGTTATATTGAAGATAAGCCTCGTGCTTGTGCATACGAGCAGCTTAGAGAATCGAAGCGTCTGACTATTCGGTTTACCTAGACCAACTAGTGCGAGGACATTCACTTGGTTTCTCGTGGAGCCAAGTGAGACGATACCGTTGATGAGGTTTCATTGTTTACATGTTGGTTGATATCACGGGACTATGAGACTTCTCCTTATATGGATGAGAGGGTGATGCATCAGTTCAGGTTTACCCAGACATTCCCCGAGATCCTGCTGTATGTGCTCCTCCGACGGTGAAGAGGAGGACATATATATACTCTGTTTGATGATTTTGAGAATCATCTTATTCTGATAAGGCCGAGATACACGTGGCTCGAGACAGTAGATTCACAGTACATTTATGATATGGTTCTTTAGGTGTCCCATCCATACATGATAGAGGATGCTCCAAGGAACTCAACGAGCTGAGTTCACGGGAGATCCTAGAGGAGGAGCAGGCGAAGAAGGATCAAGCTCATGATGTACTGCCTAGGTGCCGCCGTATCATGGATCTTGCACGGGATGACATTGAGAGAGGGCTATTTCTCGATGGATCCGATGTCAGAGGTATTTTGGAGGCCATCATGGCGGAGGCTCAAGGTGCCCTTTCATACAGGAGGCAGCGAAGGGACGCCTCGAGGGTGATAGGCCGACTCATCATCCGCCATATCCGATGGTTCTGTTGATACACATGTATTTTGATTTTAGTATTTTAATCTTGTATTGTATCGTATTTGTATTACTATTCTTATTACTTGGATAACATTTTTTGGATTATATTGATATGCATCTTGAATAGCATTTTTGGTATTTTGTTCAATTTATGATTTGTATAATTTCTTTAATTATTACTTTTGTTAAAAATTTACATTTTGTATGCTTTGAACATGTTTTAGGTTCTTGTCTGTGAGAACTAGAAATATACTTCGGTTTGGGTGAAAATATACACCTAGTTTTAACACAAATATTTTAAAATATAATGCGCATCAGAAATATACTTCCGATTTTAGAGAAGTATTATAAAAATACATAGGGTTTAATTTTCCACAATAGGCTGACTTAAGAAATTTCCATACTATTTATTAGTAATTATGACCTATATTATATTAAGTAATAATTATACCATATCAGTATATTATTAGTGTAACTTTGTTATGATATAATAAATTATTTTTCCTTTATGCTTATATTAATTGGTTTTCAAATATTCTATCGATATTAAAATATGATGATATATATATATATATTTTTAAATTATTGTATTTGTTATAAGATCACAATGAAACAAACTTTTATCAAGAATAATTTTGGCTATACATATGTGAAATAATTTGACATATATAATTTTATTAATGATTTGTTGTTCTTTAAGAAAATGGATCACCTCCTGTTCTTTATGTCCAACCATTCTTCTTAAACTTATCCAATTGTAATGAGTGCAACACGAACATCAAGAGAGAATTGTAAAGAGAGGATCCATATCCATTATTTAATGAGAAACCTATTTTCCTAACGCTTTAGAAACTCTTATTGAGACAAACTACGAGGATTGAAAAATGTCTTTAAATATTTACTTAGCTATAGTTAACTTGAATTTAAACCTTAAGGATTGAAAAACTCGACTGTATCACAAATGAGCCTAGTGATGCTCAAAATACCTTTTAAAGAAAGTTCGACCCAAATAGTTCAATGGATACCTCTAGCTCTAGTTTATTTTCAATATAATGTAGTAGATATTTGTGAGATTTTGGATCAAACTCTAGTATCTCGACAATGATAGCTTCCTAGTTCGAAAGAGATTAAACATGTTACTGAAGTCAGTTCACTTGTTGATGTCGAAGTCGTGTATGATGTAGTCGAATTGTGTTTTACCATGCAGTATTCGATAATGCTAAGTTTGTTAGAATGTTGAATTGGACCTGTTTGCTTTTCCTAATTGTTTAACCTAGCTTGTAGCTTAAGTTAGTTTAATAGTATATAAATAGACTAGTTCTCTCAGACAGTCGATAAAGGTTGGTTGTTGTTATTCACTTGTAATCTTTGAACCCTTATTGAGTAAGTGAATAGTAAAATAGTTATAACCAATCATGATTTTCTTCTTCTTTTTCCTTCTCTCTCTCTCTCTTGTGAAAAACTAATAGGGTTTCTTGTGTTTGTTCAAGAAACTCAATCTTTCTAATAATTTTAGCTTGTTCTTGACAGAGCTCCGTTAACTAGTGTGATGAGCATGGAGAAGATTCCATCAATGAAGTATGAGATTGAGAAATTCATCGCTTGAAGATGCAAGCCCGTCTTGTTCAACAAGGTTTGCTAGAAGTGTTGAAGGGTGCCACAACCATGGATGCTTTTCTAGCCGAGAAGGAGAAGGAGACACTGATAGAGAAAGCCCACAACGCCATTATATTAAGCCTTGGTGATAAGGTTCTCCGACAAGTGTCAAAGGAGAAGACAACAGTGGATGTATGGTTGAAATTCGAATGTTTGTCCATGACCAAATCGTTGGTCAACCGCCTCTACCTGAAGCAAGCTTTTCTATTCATTCAAGAAGAGAGAAGACAGATTCTTGAATGAACAACTAAATATGTACTACAAGTTAATTCTTGATCTAGAGAAAATTGAGGTTACTATCAATGATGAAGATCAAGCGTTGCTGTTGTTATGTGGTTTACCAAGATCTCATGATCACTTCAAAGAAAATATCTTGTATGGAAGATAGTCTCCGACCTTTGAAGAAGTTTAATCAGCCTTTTACTTTAAGGATTTAAATGAACAAAAAGAGTATAAACCATCGTCCATTGGTGAAGGTTTGTCCGTCAAGGGGAAATTCATGATGAATGATGGTAAGTTTGAGAAGAAGAAGAAGGGTAAAGGTCCACATAAGTCTCATGGTGGTGATTCTCCTGCTATTAGGTGTTACCACTTTAAGAAGGAAGGCCACACTAGAAAAGTGTGTCCTGATAGGTTGAAGAATTATGGCGATGGCAAGGACAAGGGCAATGCAACCACTATTTAAGATGATTATGAATCATCTAATGCTTTGCTGATTTCTAGTAGAGATTCGAGCAAGGCTGGATTATGGATTCAAGTTGCACTTAGCACATGACTCCAAACAAATATATGTTTGAGGAATTATGTCATATATATGGTGGATCAGTGGTATTGGGAAACAACAAAGTCTGTAAAATTGCAAGAATTGGATCTGTTAGATTCAAGCTTCACGATGAGTCAATAAAGTTGTTGACTGGTGTCGAGTATGTACCTGATCTTAAAAGGAATCTGATTTCTCTGGGTGAATTCGACAAGAAAGGATATGTTTTCAAAAGAAAGCAAGGTATCCTAAGGGTAATGAAGGGATCGAAAGAAGTCTTGAGAAGAGCATCGGGAAGAGCAAGACACATATACCCTTGAGGTTAAGGTTCTAAGTGGTTCCATGATGACACCCATAAAACTTGTGTCGAAGACTGATATATGGCACAAGATACTTGTCCATGTCGATGAAAAAGTTTAGTCAAATTAACCGAAACAAAATCAACTATGTGGTGACAAGTTTGAAAAGATGGAGTTTGTGAACCTTATGTATTTGGTAAATCATGTATGGTGAAGTTTAACAAAGGTAAACAAAGAACACATGGATCTATTTATTATATCTATGTTGATCTTTGGGGGCATGCAATGTGTCTTTCACATTCACTTTTAAGTTTTCTATTCATATATGATAATATTCCAGGAAGTTATGGGTATTCATTCAGAAAGCTAAGGATGAAACTTTTGATAATTTCAAAAGCTTGAAAAACAAACTAGCAAGAAAGTCAAGAGGCTGAGAACAAAAAATGATCTTGAATTTTGCAATGAGGTATTCGACAACTATTATATTGTGTATGGTATTTCAAGGCACATAACTAGTGCAGGAACTCCCCAAAAAAATAGTTTAGCTAGAAGGTTTAACCAAACCATTTTGGAAATAGTTAAATGCATGTTGATTAGGGATGGATTGAAGAAGGTGTTTTTTGAGTGCATTTGACAT
>CM038792.1:246776212-246844902 GCA_021764765.1 Vicia sativa
CGTGGCGTCGAGCAAGACTCTCGACCATTGAAGATCTTACAATTGAGGCTACCATTCATTTATTGACGCGTCACGGATCAAGTAAGGTTACGAACCGGAAGTATTCTCTCAATCTCTCCTCAAAGACCTTTGCGACTCGACTCGCGTTCCGGCTTCCAGCTAGTTCTCGAGACTAGAGGAAGAGCCGGTAACTTCATCACCTTTCGGCCGGTACCAAAGGAAGTTGCTGAAGCACCTCCAAAGCGAAATGGAGAAATTACGAATTATCAAGAAGGTGACTACAATGTTGTGGAAGCAGTTAGGACGGACTCAAGTCGAATATCCGTACTTGCTCCTGCTCTTGTGCTCTAAGGCTCATACTAAAGCCTTGGTGAAGTTTACGAAGAATGCTCACGTCACTTAAGACACTACTCTTGATCAATTTGAAGTTTGTATTGCTAACCTAGGCTGCCAACAACGGCCTAAGCTACGATCTTGATTTGACTCATCTTGGGAAAGAAACAAGAGCCTTGCACTCTACATTGAATGCAAGGCGTTACGATATCTCATGTTTTGGAAGATACGGTTACGCTCTGAATATCCTTCCGAAGACGATTTTGATCGACTTGATGTTGAAGGTTGGTTCGAATCCGGTGATATAATTGTGAGAGCTTTTGATGGTTCTAAGCGAACAGTGCTTGGAAGCTCCTCTGCTGTTAAAGTCGGTTCCTAGACTTTTGATTCCACTTTCTTTGTCATGGACATCCGTCCGACTTACTCTTGCTACTTGGGCGCCCTTGGATACATGGTGGTGATTACCTCTCTACATGCAGGTGAAGTACCCGGTGAAAGGGAAGGTTGTTACGGTATGTGGTAGAGAAGAATATATGGTCGGTCATCTACGATCATTAGATACCTTGAGATGGAAGGAGAATTCTTGAGACCCCATCAAGCTTTTGAAACAATGCCAGTCATGCCTGCGACTCTCCTTGTCCCTGAAGTTACGCAGTTCCGCCTAGGATGGCCTCGCTGAAAACTCCTGCTATTGAAGAAGGAGGTAGTACTATTTGGGGTCAGCTCCTTGATCTTCCTTTCAAAATTGACAAGATTGGTTTAGGCTTCACCGTCAAAGGTCAGAAGATGATACGCCGTGAACGTGCCGGCCAACTTCTTTTCCGCATCAGCCAGAATGGAATCCATGCTATAGAAGACGACGACAACGACCCGACCGACAAGTGGATCTTCGACTCCGACAACGATGAGCAATTGGAAGACTGAAGATGTCATACCGATCTCCTTTAGACAGGAGTAATTGCTTTTGTTTTTGTTTTGCTTTTCGTATTTTCTATGTTTTGAACAATGAACTCTAAAGCCTAGTGCCTTGCCTAGGGAATCATGGCTCGTTTATGAGGGTTATTATTTGTCATTTGCATATTTTCATTCAATAAAATCGTTGGACTTTTGCATTATTTGTTGCTTTCTTTCTTTTAATTTATCACCTTCAAAAGCTATGTGTTTCTTACACACCATGTGATACTTCGGAATCACTCGAATCTCGTTGATACTTGATTGTGCTATTGCTAAATATGACTTGATAATCCGATCTACCAAGCCGAAGGCGAAAGTGAGGAAGATTGTGAAGTGCCGGAGAACTTGTCGGCCCCTTTCTGACAAGAAAGATCGAGTTATCTGACCACCACGAAACAAGTTGAGGTTGTGAATTTGGAGTGCGATGAAACAGAAGAGATCAAGATAGGAGGCGGGTCTTGAGAGCAGATGTTAAAGAGATTGGTTCGGATGCTCGAGACTATATCGAGGTTTTGCTTGGTCATACGAAGACATGCGAGTTTGGACATTGATATTGTGGTACGATTGCTTGAGCAAAGAAGGTTTTCTCGATAAAGCGAAGGTTGAGCGCGTGCGTCTGAGATGTCGAGAGAAAATCAAAGCCGAGTATGAAAGCGATTCAACTGGGTTTTCTTAGCGTACTTACTTCTCATCATGATGGGTTGTAAATGTGGTGCTGTACCGAAGGATGGCAAAATACGAATGTGTGTGGATTATAGAGATTTGAACAAAGCAAGTCCGAAAGACGATTTTCCACTTCCTCATATTGATGTTACGGTTGACAACACCGCTCACATAAGGTCTTCTCCTTCATGGATGGTTTCTCCGGTTACAATCGAGATCAAAATGGCTCAGAAGAAATGGAAGACTACTTTCGTTACCGATGGGGTACTACGCTACAAGGTTATGCCGTTCGGATGAAGCAGGCGCCATATCGGCGTTCCATGGTGACATTATTTCATGATATGATTCATCACGAGATAGAGGTCTCGTTGGCGACATGATAGCTCGATCACGGTGAAGAAGAACATCTTGATCATCTACGGTATTTGATAGGTTAAAGAAATGATTGAGACTTAATCCCAACAAGTGCACCTTTGGAGTCGGATCCGAGCTCCTAGGGTTTGTTGTCGATTGGAAAGGTATTGAGGTTGACCACTGCCAAGGTTAAAGCTATTCAAGAAATGCCGACTCCCGCATGAGAAGGAAGTCGGAGGTTTCTTGGGCGATTAAATTACATTGCGATTCATTGCACACCTAGCGCTACTTGTGAGCCAATTTTCAAGTTACTAAGAAAGATCAAGTAGTGGAATGGAATGGCGATTGCCGGATCGCTTTTGACAAAATCAAGTACCTCTGATCCTCCTATCACGATGCACTTTAAGGAAGACCTATCATATCTTGACAGTGTTAGAGAACTCAATGGGGTGTGTGTTGGGGCAACATGGCAGTGCAGTCGAAAAAGAGTATGCAATATACTACCTTAGCAAAAGTTTTACCGGTGAAACAAGATACTCATGACTCGAGAAAACTTCTGGCTTTAACAAATTTTCGCCCGACTAAGGCAGTATATGTTGACTCACTTACATTGATTTCAAGATGGATCGATAAAATACATATTTGAGAAACCGGCTCTCGAAAGACTAGCAAGATGGAAGATGATCTTGACGAATCGACATCAGGTATACTTCTCGACAATCAAAGAAAGTGTAGTAGCGATCATTTGGCTCATCAGCCGTAGATGACAATCGATCTATGCGATTCGAGTTTCGAATGAAGATGTTTTACTAATTCTGATTACGAAGAACGAGGCGGAGAAGAGACACGAACAAGGATCCCGATGGACCATGGTCTTTGATGGAGCCTCAAGCACTTGGAAATGGCATTGGCGCATCATTACATCTCCTACTGAGCCGACCACCGCCTTTCACCGCCGATTATGTTTGATTGCACCAACACATGGCGAATCTGAGCGTGCATCATGGGTATCAAATGCGCTATTGACTTAAGTCAAGTTCTTACAAGTGTATGGAGACTCGACTTTAGTGATCGATCCAGATTAAGGGAGTGGGATACAAAGCATCGAATCTCATTCCGTGTCGAGAGCATGTTTTGAGTTTGATCCCTACTTGAAGATATCACTTTCAATCACATTCCACGAAGAGAATCGGTTAGCGCATTAGCTACTATGTCATCTATGTTCAAGGTCAAATGGGACAACGAGGCTCCCCGGATCATCATTGAGAGGTTGTGAACCAGCATATTGTTATGAGCTTGATCGAGAAGAGAAACATTGGTACTATGACGTGAAGGGTATATTGAGACTGAGGAATATCCCGAGGGCATCATCAACGACAAGAAGTTCTTGAGAGATTTGCATCAAATTCTTCCTCGACAGCGGCATATATACAAGCGCAATCACGACTTGTGCTTACTCCATTGTGTGGACGAGCGATGTACGTATTATGGAAGAGTTACGAAGGCGCGTTTGGTACCACGCCGGTGGTCATACAATGGCTGAAGATTACGAGAACGAGTTACTATTGATCACCATGGAAGCGATTGTCACCGCTATGCTCGATCTTGTCACAAATGCGGTTATGCGGACAAAGTGCACGTACCTCCGGTACCTCGAATGTTCTAACAACTCCTTGGCCTTTTGCAATGTGGGGCATCGACATGATTGGAGAAATCAAGCCCTTGACTTCCAACGAACATCGTTTCATCCTTGTGGCAATTGACTATTTCACCAGTGGTGAAGCGCCTCGTTAGCATCATTACCAAGAATGTAGTGGCTCGATTCATCAGCATAATCTTATCGCATCATGGCACTCCCGAGAAAGGATTATCACGGATAACGGCTCTAATCTCACAATAAGATGATCACCAAACTACGCCGCGATTCAAGATCAAGCACCACAATTCTTTTCCTTATCGGCCTAAGATGAATGAGAAGTGGAAGCCCTTAACAAGAACATTAAGATCATCTGAGAAGATGATAACACAAGGATTGGCATGGGATGTTACCATTTCTCTTCATGGTTATCGCACTTCTGTCTGAACATCAACGAGGGCAACTCCCTTCTCTCATGCAGTATGGGCGGTTCTACCAATCGAGGTTGAATCCCTCAACGAGTCCTCCGGTGTCATACCCCAAAATTTTCCCTCCATCTACTCAAAGAGATTTCATACATCCCTCTCGAGTTCCTCGAGTTGATCGGACAAACTCTCTCTAGACAATCAACCCAAACTAGGGTTTGGTATCTCTCAAGTCAAGATGAACTTCAACATCTCCAATGGTCTTCATGCCTCCTCATATGCTTCAAGATTCTCCATGTCAAGTTTCAAGCTTCACGATCAAGTTTCCTCAGACAATTGCTCGGATGGTTGAAAATGGTTATATTGACAAAAGTCAAGCTGTGGTCAACATACAGTCAAACTTCATAATTTTTGGTCAACATCCTCATTTTGAAGTTACATTCATCATTTGATCAAGGGTTGATCATGATTCATCGAAAACTCAAGATTTGCTCAAAGTCAAACTTTCTAAATTAGGGTTTCTAGGTGAAAAGTCAAGCGAACTTTGGTGATCATAACTTTCTCATAGTTTCTCAAAATCTTCCACCAAGCTCATTTTGAAGGAAATTCAATTCTCTACAACTTCATGTCTCACAAGAATGTCCAAAAATGCTTCATTTGAGAGGTATGGCTCGAAACATTCTGGTCATTTTCAAAGTCAACAAAAGTCAACTTTTGGTTTTGAAGATATATTGAGCATGGAAACTCAATTGATATGAGACCAAAAGGTTGGTTAGAGGACTCTTAGAGCTTTCCAAAAGTCCAAGAACACTCAAAAATGTGGAAAATTGAGCAAGATACACTATTAGGAAGTTGGGCGATTTTGAATGATTGCACAAAGGACATTTGGTCAAAATGCAAAATTTTCAAATGGGCCTATAATCTTTTGATCCAAACTTGTTCATGACATGATTTTGACTCATAAATGCTTGGCCATGGTGATTTTCTATTTTTATGATTTATATTTGAATTTTAAAGCATTTAAATTCAAATTAAATCATATAAAATATAAATTAATTTATTTTTCAAATGGATTGATTTTATATCTTGCTTGGAGTCCAAGAAACCCACAACAATTGCCAAATCGTGCTAAGCCTTTACATGGAAGGAAAATCAAATTTTTACAAAATTTGATTTGTTTTAAAGAAAAATATTTGCACATTGATTATTCAATCTTTTTCACTTTATTGCTCTCGAATCTCTTACATAAAAACCGGTGGTGTGTAAGCATGAGGACGAAACCCTAACCCTTAAAATCACCCAAACTCTTGCAAATTTTTTCAAGAATTCTTGAAAATCAATTTTTAATTTCAACCATTCTCGACCTCTTCCACCATCCAGCGTGCTCGGGGTGAAGTATGAGTAAGAATACATCATTGTTATGGATCAAAGCAAGCTAAATCGAGCCATATACATGCATACATAATCGATTTTTCTTGAATTTGCATTTTTATTACCAACTGTTTTAATTGATTCTAACGTTTGCAATGTGTTCATGAGGTTCCTTTGGATTGATACGGGTCATCGTTTTGGTGCACGTTAGAAATCTGATTTGCCATTATTAGGGCTTTTATTTGTTTTGATCGAACCGTGTGATCTGACATTTTAGCGAAACTAAGGCCACCAATGGATTCGGGAGGGTCGATTTGGGGTGGGTCCCCTTTCCATTTATCTGCGTATTTTCTTGTTTTCGGTTTGGTCATCGGAGAAAGCGATAGGAGCCTGACTCCGTCGTGACCAAGTTGACTCCGTGATGCATGGGTGACACGATCGTGCGTTACGATTCGCTCACTCTTTCACAGGGGTCCACGCGTCGCTGACTTTGATTTTCAACTCGACCACGGCGTCGTCATTCAAATACATTTGTTTTCGGTTTTCCAACACCATAGGCCATGGCGCGATGGTTAAGGCATGGGATTGGAAAGATACTCTCAAAGGTTGTGGGTTCGAACCACACCGGAGCAGTTCTTTTTCTTCTTTCAAACTTTCAAACTTTCAATATTTTCTATTTTCTATATTATTTAATATTTGCATGTTATTTTAATTTATTTTCATATTTTATTTACGCATTAAAATCATCAAAAATTAATTTCTTTTTTACATTTATTTTCTGAAAATCTTTATTTAATTTAATAAATTAAAAATATATTTTGCATGCATGTTTATTTTTATTTGTAATTTTGCATTTAAATCATTGTAAATTCATTTTAAATTATTAAATTGCATTCAAAAATCCCAAAAATTATTTTAGCATGTTTACATTATTTCCAGCATGTCATATTTTTTCCAATTTAAAATTTGCATTTTCTAACATTTTCTCTTATTTGATTTCATCATATTTTAGATTTCTCGTTCGTTTCACGAGTTCTTCCAATTCGGACGTTTCTTTACTATTTTCATTTATTTTCCAATAATGTATGGGATGTAATAGTTTAAAATTAGGTCTTTATTTTTCCGCATTTTAAATTATGTATCTGCCCCAAAGCCTTGTAATAGCGTAGGATTTACCTTTCCGCATTTTACATTCCGCATTTTACTTTCTGCACCCTATCAATTGCTAGTAACTAGGCGTGTATGGCAAGATAATAATGAACATAGCCCATTAACTTCAAGATAACATATTCTGAAATCAACACACTTCTTTCACACATGCACCCCTTAGGGTAATTCTCTCTCGTTGCCTTACGAATACAAATGGTCAAGTCCCTCGAACATAGAGGTATTCTAACACCGTTGCCTTCAAAACAAATCATCATAGTCCCTTCGATACAAAGATCATAGACCCGATGTAGCCTCCGAATACATGATCTTGACCCTCGATTGTTGCCTACAAAAATGATGATAGTCCTTGAATGTGCTAGGATACTTCCCTGAGTTGCCTTATGACCATCGATGTCCCTTTGAATGTCCGCATACATCCAGCGAATGGAGCTACCTACTAACTAATGATACGGCTGGCGCTATTCTAAAGGAGCATAAAGTACAAAATGACCAATTAAGGTGGGTAAATAAGTCTTTTAGTTGCTCGCTCTACCAAATGCTTTTCACACCACACTCTTTTCAAAGTTCAATTTCTTTTCAAAAACAAAACATTTCGAACACTTTGTATCCTACATGAGTCATTATAAAGTCAAAGCGAAATGCCTTTTCTAAACATTTTGTCAAACACACAGAAAGCAATTTAAAAAGTAATCTAGAGCAACTAAGAGCACGTAGAATAACTGCGGATGGAAAGGGTGCTAATACCTTCCCTTTCATAACCATTCTCCCGAACTCGAGAATCTAACGAAGGTCTTTTTACTTTTACCTTCCCTTAATTGGATAAAAATAAAAGTCGGTGGCGACTCTTGCTATCCGCACATTTGGATACAAAAATCCTAAAAGTCGAGTTCACGTATTCTGAGCTGGCGACTTTCTTGAGAGACACCCAAAGAGAACCTTAGGTTTCTAGATCATTTTATTGCTTTTGTTTGACTTGTATGCTTTATCTTTAAGGGTTGCTTGGGTATTATATTGTTGGGGATCCTACACGGATCGGGTTTCCTTTTAGGTAAGTAGCATTAGATCGTCGCGACCGTTAGGCGTATAACTAAGCGGTCAACATGATGGCTACGTTAGTGTGACACTTTGGTTGTCCGATACTCTTCATTCCCAAGTTGAAGATAGTATTTGGCTTCTGCGTGGTGTCATCAAGCGCTAACTAAACTTTTAGAACCTTAATTGACCCATCTTGGCCATTAGAAGGTAGTGAGATGGCCGACTTTGGTCAGACTAAGGTTGGTTGATACTCGATGCTACGCTCATTGAGATCAGACTTTTGGGATATTTTCGATCGACCACTTGGCGTCGTGAAATAGCATACGAGAAAGATCTATGATATGAGATTCCTAGAACCCGTTACTATTATAGGACGGATGAACCAACTCAAACTTTTGGTGGGGTAATCACCTATACCTCATACAAGCCTTAAACCTAGGCTCATTGTGTGAATTGTTTGTGTGTGCTAAACATGACATCATGACATCATCGCATTGCATATCATTTCTAACTATTTCAAGGACCTGGGTTTATCTTTGCTCATTTTGTAGGAATTATGGCTTCTAGAAAGACTATCCGAATCAACTTCATGAGTATACCTTCTCACTCAAAAATTGGTTTGAAATTCCGACCATGCTCGGTTCATCAAAAGACATGGTTATCTACTTGATTTGGTTATCTCGGTTTTGAAGAAGATATGATGCATGTCTATTCAGTTCTTTGATCAAAACACCATTGCTTTACATTCCGGATTATCGAGTTGGTTCCTACCTTGGAAGAGTTCTCTAAGCTACTTGGGATACCTATTCTTCCAAATGCCATTCACGGTCTAGAAAAGGTTCCTAAATGAAGACATGCATCGACCTTACATCTTAAGCTCGGACATTGAAGCCAATTGGGAAACGAAGTGGAGTTAAGGGTTTACTTTCCAAGTTCTAATTAAGAAAGCGAGAATTCCTCAAAGTTATGAGTTTCCATGCATTTGAAAATATTGTGGCCTTGCTAATCTATGGTTTGGTTCTATTCCTAACTCGGATCAATTCATAGATGTCAACGCCATCAAGTTGTTTCTTACCGTAATCCATGTCTACTTTGCTTGGAGACATCACATTCTCTCACACTCGTACTACTAGAGACAAGGAACTCTCATGTGTTGTGTCCCGTTACTTTCCGGTGGTTTATTTGCACCTTCCTCCATCGGTTTTGAAGAATGAACAAAGATTGAGATGGTCTCAAAGATTGATGTCACTCTCGTTCAGATATCCGTTGGAATCTTTCTCTCAAAGGACTTCACCTTCATCGAGCGTTGTGGAGAATTCCTAATGTACCGCTACTTGGTATAAGGGGAGGTATCACTTACAACCCTTCTTTAGCTCGTCGGTTTGGCTTTGCTCGAAAAGATGGTCCACATGATATGCTTCTCCAAGATATTGTGTTCGATTACAACCACGATCTCGAATTAAAGCGAAGGTTCATACATGCTTGGGGCATGGTAAAGAAGGCGATACCAAGACTTTGGGGCACAAAATCCATTCCTTGGGAACCTTACCTCAAATGGGTGCGAGCTCGAGCTCAAAACCTCATGATGCCATTCACTCTGTTACAGGTAATTATGGAACTGTTGCTATAGGTGGCGTACCTATACTATTCTCCATCACGACATGCCTCACGATTTTGAAGACTTGAAGAGATCCGGATTGACTTAAGGAAGAAGGGATACCTTTGAAGCTCGAGTGCTATGCAAGCGAGAAGAAAGTGCTAGAGTTGACAAAGCTACTTCACGAGGGCGAGAACATCAATACCTACATCGGCACCAAGGAGCGCCCATGGGAGACTTAGAGCTTTAGGATGTTTATGTTTTCTTTTATTGTTTGAACTATCTCTTGTGTAAAAGAAAAAAGAATAATAAAGAGTACTAATAAATGTTTGTTCATTGCTTGTCTAACAAATTTAAATCTCTAAGGTCCTTGAAAACATTGCATTGCATTCATAAACATTGCATATCATAGCATAACATTGCATCACGGTACATTGGAGATTGGTTTTCTCATTTGCTCGCTTATTTATTTTAGCAATGGCTCTTGAGCAGTCTGTCAAAGATCTCAAGCTCGAGAATGCTTAGTTTCGTGAGATGTTTACGGCTTGGTCCAGGCCAAGAAGATCGAAGAAGCTCATCAACGAGAAGAAGAAGGTTGGTCTCCTCGACATGGGAGGCCTACAAAGGTGGTCCTAAGAGAGTCGGTCGGATAGAGCTTTGAAGGAAGTGTCAAGAAGGAGGATGAACAAAGTAACAAGGATGGTGAAGGCGGTCGGCTGAGCTTGAGAATGACTATGATAATGGCCAATACTCGATGAGGATGACAAGTACAAGCAACTTGAAGACCGTCTGAATCTTTGTGGAAAACACGAAGATGTCGGGCTGAATTTTGATGATCTAAGTCTTGTCCACAGTGTTGTGATTCCTCCCAAGTTCAAAGTTCCTACTTTTTCTAAGTATGATGGCATGTCTTGCCCTAAAATTTGAATTCCTATGTCGGAAGATCAATCCCTTGCTTGATGACGAAAGTTGTGGATGCACTATTTTCAAGAGGTTTGTCGGAACCGGTTGGAATGGTACTATCGAGCTAGAATGGCCGTATCCGTACTTGGGTGACTTAGGCGATGCTTTCTCTGAGACGTTATGAGTACAATCTTTGAATTGACCTTTTCGCATGCAACTACAAAGCATGTCTATGGGTCGTGACGAAGTTCAAAGGTATGCTCGAAATGGAGAGATCTAGCGAGCGGTTCACCCACCTGTCCAATAGGGAGTTGGTTGATATGTTTATGGGACACTAAGGACCATTCTTGATCATCGATTGGAAATTCTTGACCCGGATTCACGAGCGATATTGACGAGGAGCGCATATTTGGTATCAAAGTGGGAAGATTCATGTAGAGTCATCTTCCAATCTGCGAAGAGATCTTTTGGTGGTAAGAAAAGAAGCCAATCTTGTATATGGTCGGAAAAGCGAGCCAAGACCGACCGCTCGATCGTGGGGGCGGTTGTGATCTCGAATCCTACATCGGCCAACCTCGGTGAGACAGCGTGGCGAGCAGCGCCCGAGGCGATTTGGATCAACATACCTTTATCGCAAGCCTTGCAAGCATGTTGAGCGAGTGATAACCTTGAGGGATCCTCCTCGGATGTCAACACTTCCTCTCCGGTACAATCCAAATGCTAAGTGTGCTTACCACTCCATAGCCACGGACATGCTTGATGATTGTTGGGCTCACGAAGAATTCAAGGATATGATTGAAGCTAAGCAGATTGAGTTTGACCCTCACGAGACTCCGAATGTGATCAATCGCCTATGCTAACCATGACAAGAGTTCCAATCTTGTTGGTGGCGATACTTATGTTTTCAACATAGATGACTTGACCATTCCTCGATGGTATTGAAAGAATTTCTTTGCAAGGTGTCAATCCGGGATGCCGGAGAATTGTCGTTGGTGCCCGTACGCACGATGGTTGTGCTTGGTTGAAGGCGTGTTCGGTGCATGATGAATAACGTGAGATACTATTTACGAAACCACATGCGGATCGTGTAAAGATATGTCTAAGTTGAAGATCGAAGAATGTGAATGAAGCGTACCCTCTGTGTGGGATACCTTGGGCGACCAAGTGGAAAATATGATTACATGGTGAAGTACATTGTCACGATAGTTACAAGATTCCTATTGAAGATGTTAAAGGCGACGGATGGGGTGGCGATTTCCCGAACTATCTTGATGTTAACACTAAATTTCCTCTGCGATTACATGCCTAGGTGGCACCTCTCATTATCACTTCTCAAGACCCGGTTCCATATTCCTCGACAAAGGCTATCCTTGGAATTATGGTGATGTTTACTATCATGGCGTCAGCAAGACCTCGACCATTGAAGATCTTACAATTGAGCTACCATTCTGACATTGACAACATCATAGGATCCAGTAAGGTGACGGGAACGGAAGTATTCTCTCGAGATATCTCTCCTCAAAAGACACTGCGACTCCAGCTCGCATTCCGATATTCAATCCATTCCCCAAGCTAGAGGAAAGAACCGGTGACTCATCCTGCTCGGCGGAAGTACCAAAGGAAGTTCTTGAAGACACCTCGAACAAGAAATGGAGGAAATTACGAAGATTATCAAGAAGAGTGACTACAATGTTGTGGAATAGTTGGGGCGGACTCGTCAAAGATCTCCATGCTTGCTCTGCTTTTATGCTCCGAGGCTCATGCTAGCGCCTTGGTGAAGTTTCGAAGAATGCTCACGTGCCTCAAGACACTACTCTTGATCAATTCGAAGTTTGTATTGCTAGCACGGCTGCCAACAAGCTAGTTTCTCGATCTTGATTTGACTCCTGGAAGGAAACACAACAAAGCCTTGCACATCTATTGAATGCAAGGCACTACATATCCATGTTTTGGTGGATACGGTTACGCTGAATATCCTACAAAGGCGCTTTTGATCGACTTGATGTCGAAGGGTTGATTACGAGACCCGGTGACATTATTGTGAGAGCTTTGATGGTTCTAAGCGAGCGGTGCTAGGAGAGCTCACTCGCTTGTCAAAGTCGGTTCCCGGACTTTTGACTCCATTCTTTGTCATGGACATCCGTCGACTACTCTTGCCTACTTGGGCCCTTGGATACATGGGGCGGATACATTACCTCTACCTTGAGAGTTGAAGTAGGTGAAAGGAAGGTTGTTCACGATGTGTGGTGAAGAGGAATATATGGTGATCATCTGGGTCGTTCCGTTATCTTGAGATGGAAGGTGAATTCTTGAGACTCCTGTCAGCTTTTGAAACAATACCAGTCATGCACATTGACTCCCGTCACTCTGAAGTTACACAAGTTCCGCCTAGGATGGCCTCATTGAAAGATGCTGTTCTTTGTTGAAGGCGGTACTATTTGGGGTCACTCTAATCTTCCTTTCAAATTTGACAAAGTGGTTTAGGCTTCACCATCAAGGGTCGAAGATGATCGCGGCGAGCGTGCCGTGACTTCTTTCCGCATCGGCCAGTGGAATCCATGCTATAGAAGGCGGCGACAACGGCTTCAACATCGACAAGTGGATCTTCCAACTCGGATCATGGGCTCGATAATTGGAAGACGACGTCATACCAATCTCCTTTAGTCGGGAGTAATTACTCTTGTTTTGTTTTGCTTGTATTTCTTTATGTTTTGAACAATAAACTTTGAAAGCCTAGTGCCTTGCCGGGGCATCATGGCTCGTTCACGAGGTTATTATCATCGTTTGCGTATTTTCATTCAATAAATTCGTTGGACTTTTGCATTCAATTGTTTGTTTTCTTTCTTTTACTATCACCCCTTCAAAAAGCTATGTGTTCTTACACACCCACGTGATACTGCTGAGAATCACTCGAATCTCGTTAATAACACTATGCTAGTGCTAAATATGACTTGATAATCCGATCTACCAAGCGAAGGCGAAAGTGAGGAAGATTGTGAAGTGCAGGAGAACTTGCGGAACTTCTGACAAGAAGGCGAGTTATCGACCACCACGAAAAGCGAGTTGAGGTTGTGAATTTGGTGCGATGAAGGCGAAAGAGATCAAGATAGGGCGGGTCTTGAGAGCGATGTTATAGAAAGGTTGGTTCATGCTACGAGATTATATTGAGGTTTTGCTTGGTCATACAGACATGCCGGGTTGGACATTGATATTGTGGTACCCGATTGACAAAAGAAGGTTTCTCCGGTGAAAGCGAAGGTTCGTCGTGTCGTCACGAGATGTCGAGAGAAAATCAAAGCGAGGTTATGAAGCAATTCAACGCGGTTTCTTAAGCGTACCTCTTATCCCGATGGGTTGCAAATGTGGTACCCGTACCCGAAGGATGGAAATACGAATGTGTGTGGATTACGGAGATGCGAACAAAGCGAGTCAGCGATTTCCACTTCCTCATATTGATGTTACGGTTGACAACACCCTCGGCATAAGGTTTTCTCCTTCATGGATGGTTTCTCGGTTCAATCGGATCAAAATGGCTCGAAGACATGGAAGACTACTTTTGTTACAGTGGGGCACTTTACGCTACAAGGTTATCCGTTCGGATGAAGAGCGGTGCCACTTATCGGTACTATGGTGACATTATTTCATGACATGATTCATCACGAGATAGAGGTCTCGTCGGCGACATGATAGCTCGATCCGCAGGCGAAGAAGAACATCTTGATCATTTGCGAGCTGTTTGCAGTTGAAGAAATGCGAGGTTGAGACTCAATCCTAACAGTGCACTTTTGGTCGGATCGGAAAACTCCTAGGGTTTGTCGTCGATGAAAAGGTATTGAAGTTGACCCGCCAAGGTTAGAGCCATTCAAGAGATGCGGTAGCCCATACGAGAGAAGGAAGTCGGAGGTTTCTTGGGCGATTAAACTACATTGCTTGATTCATTGCACACTAGCGCTACTTGTGAGCCAATCTTGAAGTTACTTAAGAAAGATCAAGTAGTAGAATGGAGCGGCGATTGCGGATCGCTTTTGACAAAATCAAGGAGTACCTCAGAATCCTCCATCGATGCACTTTCTTGAAGGAAGACCTCTTATCATGTACTTAGCGGTGTTAGAGAACTCAATGGGGTGTGTTGGGGCAACATGGCGAGTGCAGTCGAAAAGAGCATGCAATATACTACCTTAGCAAAAGTTTACCATGAAACAAGATACTCGTAGCTCGAGAAAACTTGCAGCGCTTTGGCTTGAGGCGCTTTCATGCGGCTAAGGCAGTATATGTTGACTCACCTACCTTATTGATTTCAAGATGGATCGATAAAATACATCTTTGAGAAACGTCTCTGGGAAGAATAGCAAGATGGCAAATGATCTTGACGAATATGACATCCGATACACTTCCGAGAAAGCAATCAAAGGAAGTGTAGTGGCCGATCATTTGGCTCAAGCCGTAGATGACTATCGATCTATGCGATTCAATTTCAGACGAAGATGTTTTGCTAATTCTGATTGGAAGAACGAGCCCAGGCGAAGGACTGAACAAGGATCCCGATGGACTATGGTCTTTGCCGACCTCAAACGCACTAGCAATAGCATTGGCGCCATCATTGCATCCCAGGCGGACATACGCTCCTTTCCCAGGACTTTGTTTTAGTTGCACTAATAACATGGCGAATCTGACGTGCATTATGGGTATTAAAAGCTGCTATTGACTTAAGAATCAAGTTCTTACAAGTGTATGGAGACTCGACTGGTGATCGAGTCGGATAAAAGGCGAGTGGGATCGAAACATCCAATCTCATCCGTATCGAGCATGTCCTAAATTGATCCCTACTTGATTACTTTTGATCATATTCCACGAAGAATCGGTTGGGCAGATGCATTGGCTACTATGTCATCTATGTTCAAGGTCGAGATGGGACAACGAGGCTCCCAGATCATCATTGAGAAGTTTGATGAACGGTATATGTTATGAGCTTGACGGAAGAGAAACCACGGTACTATGGTGAAGAGGTATCTTGAGACTCGGGAATATCTCGAGGGCATCTGTTAATGATAAAGTTCATGAGAAGATTTGCATCAAATTCTTCCTCGAGCAACGACATCTTATACAAATGACCACGACTTGTGCTTACTCCGTGTAGACGAAAGACAATCATATCATGGAAGAGTTACGAAGGCGCATTTGGTACCTCGGTGGACACCATGGCTAAGAAGATTTTGAGAACGGGTTACTATTGGTCCACCATGGAAGGTGATTGTCACGCTATGCTCGATCTTGTCATAAGTGCGGTTATCTGACAAAGTACCGCATACCTCCGTACCTCACAGATGTTCTAACTTCTCGTGGCCTTTTGCAATGTGGGGCATTGACATGATCGGAGAAATTAACCCTGACTTCCAATGGACATCGTTTCATCCTTGTGGCAATAGATTATTTCACCAAGTGGGTAGAAGCAGCCTCGTATGCATCATTACCAAGAATGTTGTGGCTCGATTCATCAAACATAATCTTATCATCGGTATGGCACTCCAGAAGGATTATCACGAGATAACGGTTCCAATCTCAACAACAAGATGATCACCGAACTCTGCAGCAGATTCAAGATCAAGCATCACAACTCTTCTCCTTATCGGCCTAAGATGAATGGCGCGATGGAGCGCCAACAAGAACATTAAGAAACTCATACGAGGATGTGGTGACTTACAAAGATTGGCATGAGATGTTACTATTTGCTCTTCATGGTTATCGCCTTTCGACCACGAGAGATCCAGGGCAACCCCTTTCTCTCGTATATGGTATGGAAGCCGTCTTACCCATCGAGGTTCGAGATACCCTGACAGAGTCCTCCGGGGCGAGAGTTGGGCGATTGGGTCGAGACCCGCCTTGACAGTTAATTTGATTGATGAGAAGCGACTCGCGTCCATACGCCATGGGCGATTTATCGAAGCGAATGATCGGGCATTTAACAAGAAGGTCAAGCACCAGTCTACGGTCGGTGATCTAGTAGTCAAGCGCATCATTCTTCCACAAGTTGATCCAGGGAATGGACTCCCCCTATGAGGGACCATTTGTAGTCAAAACGTTATTTTCGGTAGAGCTATGATACTTAGCACCATGGACGGTGAAGACTTCCCACACCACGTGAGCGGACATAGTCAAAAATACTACGCATAAAGAGACCCGCTAGTCGACGAACCTAGGCAAAAATAAGGGCATCTGGCGAACCAAAAGGTTCGGGCAAAAATAAGGATATATACAAAACATGTACACCGGCAGAGTCGAAAACACGAAAGGCGGCTTGGGCAAAAAGGGTATCGGTGGTGAAAACCGAAGGCGGTCTAAGCAAAAATTAGGGATTTAAGCGTCGGCTATGTCTCTTCGGATCACTGCTTCGGACTACTATCGACATTCAAGATTCAAATGGCAGATCAATTCACTCGCTTTCCAACGTGACAGGAGATGAGATGGTTGAAATATATGAGTACTAGCATAGTTGGAACTTAACGAGATTGTTTCCGCATAGCTTTTACCTTTCTTGTGTACAAAATATTGGCCATACATACATTTCAAATAAATGCAAGTTCTTTCTCTTTACATTTTTTCACTATTGTCGTTTGCAATAAGTCCAACGTTTGCTTTGAATGATTATGCATTTGACAATAAGAATCGATGAAACATATGAAAAGTGGACATACAAAAGTAATTACTACGGGCTCTAGGAATCGAGATGACGACGAAAGTCACCATGCATTTCCCCACAGGCGGGATCTCCGCGGCAGTGTCGCACACAAGACTTCCCAGTGAGCAAAGGAATCCACGAGCAACAATTCCACTCGACCAAGCAATGTTACATGGTCTCAGCGGTAACACCTCACCCCGATCAAGATGTTTATCCCAGTAGTATTTCGGCCCTTCCCTTTTCCCGATGGCGATATCGGACTTGAAACTTGGTCGATAGTGCATTGGAGGAAGTTACATCTTCATCCCCGACCGGAGGTTCTGACGGGTTCTGGCTCTTCCGGCCGGTCTCCCGAGAAACTTCTCATGCTCTCCAGCGAGATCGCACCAGAATCCCGGTGGGCGCTTCCTAAATTTCTCGGTGGGTCTACATACAAGATCTAACAGATCGCCTCCCGACTCTCTTCAAGGGTCTATGAGATCTCCAACAACGAGCTTGATCTCCACTCTCCCAACAATATCTAGGCCCAAGACTTGGGATGGTGCATCGGAGGAATCGGGATCTTTCTTCTCTTCCAGCGGGGTTCTCACCTCAATCCCCAAGCGAAGTCGAATCTTCAAAGCAGAACATCCGCATCTTCTTCAAGATGGATGTGTTTGAAATACCACAACATCTATCATTCATACATTTCTCATAAAGTCACAATATATGCATATGTCATTTATACAACATCATGCATCATACTTTGCATAAAACTAACAAATATTCTATCAAAGTTCTCTTGTTTTCAAAATAGGATAATGATCCTACAGCGCAAGCAGGTCGAGTTAAGCCCGAATCGTGGAAAACTATCGAAGAGACCGCCTTGGTTGTCCTCAAGGCATGGTCGAGGATTAAGCCCGAATCGGGGAAAACTATCGAAAGACCGCCTCTGGTTATCCTCAGATAACAGGCGATGGATCAACACCGATACTGTGGAAGATATCCATTCTTGCCAACTACTATTTCCCTCGAATAATCGGCCAAAATTTATTGATTCCTTATTATCAACAGCAACTACAGTCTAGCGTGCGACTGGTACATACTGGATGGCATCTTAAGCCCATCTTCGACTACTTATCAACGTGCTTCACTTTCGAATCTTGCATATATGGTTAAAAATCAATGCAAACCAACAACTTCATTCAAAAAGTGAACACGAAGTCTAACGTCGACTCCCTCGGATGGCATCTTAAGCCCATCTCCTCTCCTTTCCGAGCGTCTGAGGAGCACGGCTCGGCTCACTTTAATTCTCCTATCAATAATCTCGAGTCTAACGTCACGACTCATTCCCAGCTTCTCCAAGGCATCATCCAGCCCATCATCGGCCAACCATGAGTGCAAATTTTCGAGTGTGTACTCAGTGTTCAATCATCTTCTACCTCCAGGTCACGAAGACAAGCATGTCAATCTAACCTTCCGATACAAGAAGATTGAGCAGGGCAGCTTTCATACCCCAAAATTTGCCCTCCATCTACTCAAAGAGATTTCATACATCCTACTAAAGTTCCTCGAGAGTTGATCGGACAAACTCTCTCTAGACAATCAACCCAAACTAGGGTTTGGTATCTCTCAAGTCAAGATGAACTTCCAACATCTCCAATGGTCTTCATGCCTCCTCATATGCTTTAAAGATTCTCCATGTCAAGTTTCAAGCTTCGAGATCAAGTTTCCTCAGACAATTGCTCGGATGGTTGAAAATCGGTTGTATTGGACAAAAGTCAGCTGTGGTCAACATACTGATCAAACTTCATAATTTTGGTCAACATCCTAATTTTGAAGTTACATTCATCATTTGATCAAGGGTTGATCATGATTCATCAAGAAAACTCAAGATTTGCTCAAAAGTCGAACTTTCTAAATTAGGGTTTCTAGGTGAAAAGTCAAGCTGAACTTTGTGATCATAACTTTCTCATACTTTCTCGAAATCTTCCCACCAAAGCTCATTTTGAAGGAAATTCAATTCTCTACAACTTCATGTCTCACAAGAATGTCCAAAAATGCTTCATTTGAGAGGTGGCTCAAAACATTGAGGTCATTTTCAAAGTCAACAAAAGTCAACTTTTTGTTATGAAGATATATTGAGCATGGAAACTCAATTGAGATGAGACCAAAAGGTTGGTTAGAGGACTCTTAGAGTTTTCAAAAGTCCAAGAACACTCAAAAATGTGGAAAATTGAGCAAGATACACTATTAGAAGTTGGGCAATTTTGGACAATTGCACAAAAGGACATTTTGTCAAAATGCAAAATTTTCCAAATGGGCCTATAATCTTTGATCCAAACTTGTTCATGACATGATTTTGACTCATAAATGCTTGGCCATGGTGATTTTCTATTTTTATGATTTATATTTGAATTTTAAAGCATTTAAATTCAAAATTAAATCATATAAAATATGAAATTAATTTATTTTTCAAATGGATTGATTTTATATCATGCTTGGAGTCCAAGAAAGCCCAACAATTGCCAAATTGTGCTAAGCCTTTACATGGAAGGAAAATCAAATTTTTTTCAAAATTTGATTTGTTTTAAAGAGAAAATATTTGCACATTGATTATTCAATCTTTTTTCACTCTTATTGCTCTCCAAATCTCTTCTATAAATACCCAGCAGTGTGTACAAGCATGAGGACGAAACCCTAACCCTTAAAATCACCCAAACTCTTGCAATTTCTTTCAAGAATTCTTGAAAATCGAATTTTTAATTTCAGCCATTCTCAGCCTCTTCCAGCCATCCAAACGTGCTCAGGGGGTAAGTATGAGTAAGAATACATCATTGTTATGGATCAAAGCAAGCTAAATCGAGCCATATACATGCATACATAATCGATTTTTTCTTGAATTTGCATTTTTATTACCAGCCTGTTTTAATTGATTCTAACGTTTGCAATGTGTTCATGAGGTTCCACTGGATTGATCTGGGTCATCGTTTTGGTGCTTGCACGTTAGAAATACGATTTGCCATTATTAGGGCTTTTCGATGTTTGATCGAACCGTGTGATATGCATTTTAGCGAAAACTAAGGCCACCAATGGATTCAGGAGGGTCGATTTAGGGGGGTAGGGTCCCCCTTTCCCATTTATCCTGCGTATTTTTCTTGTTTTCAGTTTCAGGTCATCGGAGAAGACGACCGGAGCTAGGGCTCCGCCGTCGCTGACCAAGGTTGACTCCGGCGATGCATGGGTGGCACGATCGTGCGTTCTGATTCGCTCACTCTTTCCACATGGGGTCCACGCGTGCTGACTTTGATTTTCAACTCAACCCTGACGCGTCATCATTCAAATACATTTGTTTTTTTAGTTTTCCAACACCATAGGCCACATGGCGCAGTGGTTAAGGCATGGGATTGGAAAGATACTCTCAAAGGTTGTGGGTTCGAACCACACCAGGACTGGTTCTTTTTTCTTCTTTTTCAAACTTTCAAACTTTTCAATATTTTTCTATTTTCTATATTATTTAATATTTGCATGTTATTTTAATTTATTTTCATATTTTATTTACGCATTAAAATCCATCAAAAATTAATTTTCTTTTTGCATTTGTTTTCTGAAAATCTTTATTTAATTTAATAAATTAAAAAATATATTTTTGCATGCATGTTTATTTTTATTTGTAATTTTGCATTTAAATCATTGTAAATTCATTTTAAATTATTAAATTGCATTCAAAAAATCCCAAAAAATTATTTTAGCATGTTTACATTATTTCCAGCATGTCATATTTTTTCCAATTTAAAACTTGCATTTTTTCTAACATTTTCTCTTATTTCGATTTCATCATATTTTCTGATTTCTCGTTCGTTTCACATGTTCTTCCAATTCAGACGTTTCTTTACTATTTTCATTTTATTTTCCAATAATGTAACTGTATATGGGATGTAATAGTTTAAAATTAGGTCTTTATTTTTCCGCATTTTAAATTATGTATCTGCCCCAAAGCCTTGTAATAGCGTAGGATTTACCTTTCCGCATTTTACATTCCGCATTTTACTTTCTGCATCCTATCAATTGCTAGTAACTAGGCGTGTATGGCAAGATAATAATGAACATAGCCCATTAACTTCAAGATAACATATTCTGAAATCAACACACTTCTTTCACACATGCACCCCTTAGGGTAATTCTCTCTCGTTGCCTTACGAATACAAATGGTCAAGTCCTCGAGCGTAGGGTATTCTAGCACCGTTGCCTTCAAAACAAATCATCATAGTCCTTCGATACAAAGATCATAGACCCACGATGTCGCCTCCGAATACATGATCTTGACCCTCGATTGTTGCCTACAAAAATGATAGTCCTTCGAATGTGCTAGGATACTTCCTACAGTTGCCTTCTATGACCATACGATGTCCTTTGAATGTCATACATCCAACGAATGGAGCTACCTACTAACTAATGGTACGGCTAGCGCTATTCTAAAGGCGAGAAGTACAAAAACGACCAATTCGAGTGGGTAAATAAGTCTTTTAGTTGCTCGCTCTACAAATGCTTTTCACACCACACTCTTTTTCAAAGTTCAATTTCTTTCCAAAACAAAACATTTCCGAACACTTTGTATACACTCCTACATGAGTCATTATAAAGTCAAAGCGAAATGCCTTTTCTAAAACATTTTGTCAAACACAAGCAATTTTAAAAAGTAATCTAGAGCAACTAAGAGCCCGTAGAATAAACTGCGGATGGAAAGGGGTGCTAATACCTTCCCTTTTCATAACCATTCTCCCGAACTCAGAATCTAAACGAAGGTCTTTTTTTGTACTTTTACCTTCCCTTAATTGGATAAAAATAAAAGTCGGTGGCGACTCTTGCTATCCGCACATTTGGATACAAAAATCCTACAAAGTCAGTTCACCGTGTTACACCAGGACGCAAAGTTGGGTGAAGACGATTGGGTCCAGACTCGGCTTGACCAGATTAACTTGATCGATGAGAAACGACTCGCATCCATTTTCCATGGACAGATCTATCAAAAACGAATAATCAGAGCATTCAACAAGAAGGTCAAGCACCGAGTCTACCAAGTCGGTGATCTAGTAGTCAAGCGCATCATTCTTCCACAAGGTGATCCCAGGGGCAAATGGACTCCCACATACGAGGGACCATTTGTAGTCAAGACAGTATTTTCCGGCGGAGCTATGATACTTAGCACCATGGTTGGTGAAGACTTCCCACACCACATGAGCGTAGACATAGTCAAAAATACTACGCATAAAGAGACTCGCTAGGTCGTGACCTAGGCAAAAATAAGGGCATCTGGCGAACCAAAGGGTTCAGGGCAAAGTTAAGGATAAATACAAAACATGTACACCGGCAAGTCGAAAACCTAAAAGGCGGCTTGGGCAGAAAAGACATCCGGTGGTGAAAACCGAAAGGCGGTCTAGGCAAATGTTAGGGATTTAAGCGTCACATTGTGTCCATCCAGATCACCCACTTCTAGATTACTACTATCATTCAAGATTCAAATGGCGAAGATCGAGTACTACTCACTCTCTGACGGAGATGAGATAGTTGAAATATATGAGTACTAGCATAGTTGGAACTTAACGAGATTGTTTCCGCATAGCTTTTAACCTTTCTTGTGTATAAACTACTTGGCCATACGCCACATTTCAAATAAATACAACTTCTTTCTTTACAATTTTTGATATTGTTGTTTGCATAAAGTCCAACATTTGCTTTGAATGATTATATGCATTTGACAATAAGAATTTATTTACAAACATGCGAAAACTGGGCATACGAAAGTAACGGTTTATCACTAGCGGAGGTATCCCCAGCAAAATATCTCTCAGCAATCATCGCCTCCCTGGAAGTAGCGGTATCCAAACTTGAAACTTGGTCAGATAGTGCATCGGAGGAAACCTACATCTTTTATTCCCCAGCCAGAGGTTTCAACGAGCTCCAGATCCTTCTAACCCGGTCTCCCAGCAACTATCAAATACTCTCCAGCAGGATTTATGCGAAAGATCCCCAGTAAAGTACCTCCAAATTTCTCCCCAGCAGGGTCTATGATCCTCAACAGCGTGTCTCTCGATCTCTACCATCCTCAACAATATCTAGGCTCAAGACTTGGTCAGATAGTGCACCGGAGGAATCAAGGTTATCTCTTTTCTCAGGATTTCCATCCATTTCATCCCCAAATCAGGAAATCCTCGAGCGAGAGCATCCATCTTCTTCAAGATGGATATGTTTTGAAATACCACAACATCTATCATTCATACACTACTCATAAAAGTCATAATATATGCATATATCGTTCATACACATCGTCATGCATCATACTTTGCATAAGACTAACGATATTCTATCAAAGCTTCTTTTTGTTTTCCAAAGCGGTGAAAATCACTTCTAAAACAAAGCGGGTCCAAGATTAATGCGAAGCCGACGGAAAACTATCTCGAACGACCGCCCTAGTTGTCCTCCGAAACCATGGTCCGGATTAATGCCCGAAGCGGAACGGAAAACTATCGAACGCGCCCTAGTTGTCCTCCGACAACAGAACCAGGATTAATACCCGAAGCCAGACGGGAAAACTATCTGAACGATCACAAGTTATCCTCCGATAACAAGCATTGGATCAATACCCGAAGCACAACAGGGAAGCTATCCACATTTTGTCGACTATTATTCCCTCAGAGTAATCAGCACGAAGATGTATTCTGACTCTCTCTTATTATCAACAGAAACTACAGAGTCTAGCGTACGACTCAGTTGCCTTAGATGGCATCTTAAGCCCATCTCCGACTACTTGTCAGCATTTCTCCACTTTCAGAATGCTGCATATTTGGTTAAAAACCAATACAAACCAATAACTTCATTCAAAGATGAGCACGAAGTCTAACGTACGACTCCCTCCGGATGGCATCTTAAGCCCATCTCCATGCTCTTTTCACTTCCAGAAACGTCTACAAAGCCTAGCGTACGGTTCACTCCCCGACATCAACCTTTTCAGATGGCATCTTAAGCCCATCTCCGACAGTTCTCCTATCTTGACAATGATCTCGAGTCTAGCATACGACTCATTCCCCAGCGAAGTCTCCACCTTCTCCAAATGGCATCTGTAAGCCCATTCCCGCATCAATCAAAACAGCGAGTGCAAATTTTCAGGTGTATTCGAGTGTTCAATCATCTTCTACCTCCAGGTCACGAAAGGCGAGCCTTTAATCGACCCTTCCGGTAAAGAAGATTGAACAGGGGCAGCTGTCATACCCCAAAATTTGCCCTCTTACTTCTTAAAGTATTTCATACATCCATACCCAGCGATTCCTCAAGGGTTGATCGACAAACTCTCTCCTAGACAATCAACCCAGACTAGGGTTTGGCAATTCTCAGATCAAGATGGACTTCCAACATCTCCAATGGTCATCATGCCTCCTCATATGCTTCAAAGATTCTCCATGTCAAGTTTCAAGCCTCACAAGTCAAGTTTCCTCAGACAATTGCTCAGATGGTTGAAAATCAGTTGTATTGGACAAAAAGTCAACTGTGGTCAACATACAGTCAAACTTCATGATTTTTGGTCAACATCCTCATTTTGTAGTCACATTCATCATTTTGTCAAGGGTTGATCATGATTCATCAAGAAAACTCAAGATTTGCATAAAAGTCAAACTTTCCAAATTAGGGTTTTTAAGTGAAAACTCAACTGAACTTTGACTGAGCATAACTTCTTCATTCTTTCTCAGAAATTTTTCCACCACCTCTCATTTTGAAGGAAATTCAATTCTCTACAACTTCATGTCTCACAAGAATGTTCAAAAAATGCTTCATTTGGAAGGTATGGGTCAAAACATTACAGGTCCTTTTCAAAGTCAACAAAAAGTCAACTTTTTGTTTTGAAGATTTATTGAGCATGGAAACTCCAATTGATATGAAACCAAAGAGGCTTGTTAGAGGACACTTAGAGCTTTCTAAAAAGTCCAAGAACACTCAAAAATGTGGAAAATTGAGCAAAACACACCTTGCACAAGTTGGGTATTTTTGAAGAAGTGCACAAAGAGAGATACTTGTTAAAATTCAAAATTTTGCAAATGGGCCGAGTTTTTCTTCATTCAAACTTGTTCCTTAGACAATTTGGAACATCCAAGCTCAATGCCATGAATTTTAGCTTTATTTTTCTATTTAATTTGAATTTTATTCATTTAAATACAAATTAAATTAAAAAATAAGGTATAAAATCAAAATTAATTGCAAAATTGATTTTTCTCTCATGCTTGAGATCCAAGTAACTCACACAAGCTGGCAAATTTCGAAATTTGCATAGATTTGGCAAGAATTTGATTGAAATTTGATCAAAAAAAGAAGATTTGATTTCATACAAAATCAAATATTTTTTACATTGATTGATCATTATTTGTTCTTCAATTCAGCCCAAAAGCCATCCACTATAAATGTACAATGCATATCACATGAACAAGGACAGAAAAATTGCCTCAAAGAACCCTAACCTAAAGTCAAAAAACCGTGTACTTCAAGCAATCTGCAGCCCTAGTTCCAGCTCGATTCAGCCAATTCTAAGCATCCAAACACATTCCTTGGAGTCCCTGGAGTCGATCCAGACCTTTACATCATTCAAAAACATCAAGAATCACGAAATCCAGTTTTGGTTTGTTCATACTTTTCCAAAAATCGATTTATGTGATTCATGCATTTTTAACGTTTTTTGATTGTTTGTTCATGATCAGCATTAAGTTTGCAAGCTATCTGGGTAGCCCAATTGTATTTTAATGACACGAGCGAAAACCACCATTGTTAGGGTTTCGGTTGAATAGGGCTTCTAAATAGGAAAAATTAGACCGAACCAAGCATACGGGATGATCGGTGGATGAAAACGAGTCGATTCATGTACTCACAATTCATTTATATTACTTGTATGAGATTTTGATTTTGCGGGGGCTTAGCGTCGAACAAAGACCGACGCTAAGTGTTTGAATTTTCAAACGAAGAAGACGATGTTCTTCGGGCGTGTTTTGGGCAATCAGAAAGCAACAACGTTTAAATACAATTCGTTTCATTTTCTAAACACGTGGGCGCTCTAGCTCGGTTAGTTGTAGCGCATTGTGAAGCAAGGGACCCCGGTTCGATTCCCAACCATGGCAATTGTTTTTTTACAAGTTAGAAAACTAACATTATTTTTTTTCTATTTTCTTATTTTCTTTAATATTTTCATGTTAATTTATTTTATCTTCAAATATTTTTATCATGCATCTAAAAAACACCAAAAATATTTATTTTTTGCATAATCATCAGAAAAATACTTATTTAATTTTTAATATAAAAATTATTATTTTTGCATGCATATTTAATTTAATTTCTAATTAATCATTTAAACGGCTTTTAATTGTTTTTAAATTATCAAATCAATCCCAAAAATTACCAAAAATTTATCTTATCATATTAATGTTATTGCTAACATAAAACATTTTTCTCCATTCAAAAATCATGCTTTTTACTAACATTTTCCTCTTATGCAATTTTCTCGTATTTCCCGATTTTGTATCTGTTCACAAGTTGTACCGTTTCGGACGATTTTTCTTGCTTTTCTCTTATAATTATGTAATTGCCTATGGGATGTAATAGTTTAATTAGGACTTTTATTTTCCGCACTCGTATTATGTATCTGCCCCAAAGCCATGTAATAGCGTAAGACATTTACTTTCCGCACTTTATTTTCCGCAATTTAATTTCTGCACCCTATAAACTGCTAGTAACTAGGCGTGTATGGCAAGATAAAATTGGACATAGATCACTCATAACTCCAAGATAAAATACCTGAAATCGACACACTCTTTTCACACATGCACCCCTTAGGGTAATTCTCTCTCATTGCTTTCATACCCCAATTTTTGACCTAATATACCACCTCACATTTGCATCATTGCATAACTAACAGTTCAGAGCAGAATTAATCGGGTGTAGCATTCACAGGTCAAAATTAGGGTTTCATCAAATTTTCATTTGATTCAAGAGGTAACCAATTAGGGTTTGAGTTTTACTCACTTCATTTGACCTATCTTGATCAAAACATCAACCTTTGATCTCAGATATCCAACTTTTCTCATTGATCAATCGAGGATCGACCAATTAGGGTTTTGGTCGAGCATGAGTATTCTCTGATTTTTTGAGCAAGGAATGACTTTTTTGGTTAGAGATTGGTCATTATATCTTAGATACAACATGTTGACCTAATTTCTGGATTCAAAACATCACAAAAGTTCACAAACTTCATCAGTCAATTTCTGAAACATCTGATGAAATTTCATCTGCACTGAAAAGTCAAACTTTGACTTTTGGTCAATTTTTTCAAAACAAAACTTTTTCAATCATCAAAATACTTCAAATGATCCATCATGATCATAAAAAATCAAAGAATTTGGAAAAGTCAACAAAAAGTCAAAATTTTCAACACTTAGAAAAATTTTCAAGTGTTAAAATTTTGTACTTATTCCAAACTTCATGGCATTTTTTCACATAGTTCCACTTTGAATTAGAAGAAACTCAAAACATGAAAGTTGTAGCTCTTGAAACAAGCTTTCCAAAATGTCCAAGAACTCACAAATCCATGGAGTCTATCTATACGTTTGAATTTGAAACATAAGGCTCCATAACCATGGATTTCAAGGTCAAAACTTCAAAATTATAGGTCATTTTTGAATTTCTTCATCTAGAAGCAATGCCACCTTGCCAAATTGAGATTAGAACTGATAAATATCAGTTGAAAGTAATAATTGAAGGATAGGATCAAGATTGGATTTTCACACATGGTTAAAAAAGGAAGTTTCCTTTTAAGGCAAAATGACTTTCTTGCCCTCTAAGGCAAGATTGATTTACCAAAAGCCATTCTTTGTGCCTAACATTTCGAAAACCTTGACCTATAAATAGAGGTATCATTTTCAAGTTGAAACTACACCAAAGCCATGCAAGTACATGCTTTCTCTTTACTTTCTTAAAATTCAAGTAACTTATGTCAATTTGTGAAAACTTGCAATTTGGAAAACTTGTGAAAACCATGAAGAATTTTGGTGTCTAACATATCCTATAATCAATATCTAACATGTTTGAAACATAAGATCAACATAAGCAAAGCTAAAAACAGTTTTTCACATCTCATGTCATTATGCTTGCCAAAACTGCCTTAAGAGTCGAATTCATAGGTTGGCTCGAGCAATTGATGTTCTAATCATTCAAACATCATCCACAAACATCATAGAGATGATGCAGATCATGAACAATAACCTATAACACCTCTAACCCGAAATCGATTTCTATTTAGAGCTTATGCGGTGGACTTGGTTGGATTGATCCGGGGTGATTCAAAGTGTGCGGACCACTCATATACCTTCCACATAGGCCGTTGGTGCTCAAACAATCATTGAACACAACTGGAAGCACTCAAATCGAATTCGATTCCAGCTTCAACAGAGCTCGAACTTCAACTCCATGATTCTTTGATTCATTTGAAAAAGCTCTTGGCCATTTGTTTTTGCACCCTCACGATCATTAACCCTCAACCAATTGACAAAATCATCCATCATACATCATTTCAATTAAGATTTTCAGTTCTAGGGTTCTTCATGTTTTCCAGAAATTTAATCATGTTTAACTGAAAATAAATGAAATTAACCACTACCGTCATGTTCCTTGTCAAAATTCGGTCAAGTTTCATGTTTATTTCATCCAATTTCATCAAGAAATGAAGATTCCATGTCAAACTTCGCGCGTGTTCTTTTTTTTCAAATTCAAAAAATCCAATACAATATTAACACGTGGTTTGACTTCATACACAAATGCATTGTTGCCCCGTGATTGCCGCTCACTCTTAAGTCTTTGTGCCATGTATCCACCATCGGGTCCAGGTTCAAGCCTCCCATGGACCAATTTTTTCAAACTTTTCATTTTTTCATATTTTTTACAAACTTTAACATTTTTTTAACCAATCAAAACTCCTCATTTTGAGGTGATTTTTTGTACACTTGTCAATTAATGTATCTATTTTATGATAGTGCAAAAATTTTCAGAAAAAACTTTCATCCGATTATATTTTAATCGAGCCGAAAACGACACTTTGAGCACTTTTCAAAACACCTTTAAAAGGTGAATTTTTCAAACTTTCGAATCCCGATTCTTTTCAAAACTTCTTACAAGTAAACTTTACATTTCAAAAACACTTTCAAATAACATTCTTCAAAACTTTTTTCATCAAACTTACATCTTTTTACCATGATCGATCCGATTTAAACGATAAAACCGATTCGTTTTCTCTCGAATTTCTTAATCGATCATGGGCCTCCCTCACGGTGTAAGTCCCAAAACATTCTTTTTATGTACATATATTTCTTTGTACATATCCATTTCTTTATGTACATCTTTTTACTGTACATAATACAGACAAACTTCTTCCGTTTGTTTTCATTTTACCGAATACCATTGGTATTGAAAGGAGCATTATTCCTGTGGCGCTTTCAAACCAATGGGCCTCCTATTGTAAGTCCCAACATTCTTTATGTACATAATTATTTCTTTGTACATATCAAATTCTTTCATATACATACAAATTTTTACGTACATACAGATACCTTTTACTCAAACACGAGATAAACTTCGATCGTTCGTTTACATTTCATCTGTATATACAATGAATACCATTGGTATTAAAGGAGCATTATTCCAGTGAAACGCTTAAACCAATGGGCCACCCTTATGGTGTAAGTCTCAACCCTCCTATGTACATCCACATCCTCCTGTACATAAATACTCGTTCGTGTACATATTTACTTCCTTGTACACATTCAGACTTGTAAATAATCAAGGTACGCTCGTTTCAAACGTTCGTTTCACAAACACTTGTTTATATTTACTTCATAAACTTTTGTAAATAAACATCATGCATTGTTTATATTTCCTTCATAAACTCCACGTGAATACATCACACACACACATTTGTTTATACAACTGTCTAGTTATAACATAACAACTAGTCTAACCAATAGGTTCCCCACAGTTAGCCTCCTCTTGGGCTTTATACAAGATAACTCTCCCCACAGAGTTAGCCTCCTCTTGGGCTTTGTACAAGGTAACTCATTCATCTGAGTTTAGCCTCCGCTTAGGCTTCATATAAGATAGCACTCCCCTGTTGAGTCAGCCTCCTCTTGGGCTTCGTTCAAAAGAACTCCTCATTGAGTTTAGCCTTCTCTTGAGCATCATACAATGAAAGAGACAGGAAATCTCTTAACAGCCTCCTATTGGGCTTCCAATACAAAGAATCACCCGCATTAGGATAGAACCACGAGTATAATTTCCGGTGAAATTGCTCTTAATTCCAAAGGATGGTTTCGGTGAAATCCTTTTAAGCCAAAGCCACCATACCCTATAGCTTCCTCTTGAGCCATACAAGGACCCTCGATGACCTCGATGACCCTCGAATGCCTCCTCTTGGCTAACAATACAAGGACCCATGGGCTTCTTAAAAGCATCCCTTTAATCCAATCAATTTCTCCTAGAGATTTAGACGTCTATCATCTCTATGGAAGAAGTATCTTATCTATCACATCACATACAATCAAAAACTTTTCAAACTCTTTTCAAACAAAAAACATCTCTTAATCGTAAGTGTAGCGCTTGTACACTCAAGCAAAACACCTAATGCTTCTGATTAAAGATTCAATCTTTTTTTTCAAACATCTTTCTTAAACATGTAAGTGGTAACGCTTGTACACTCAAGCAAAACACCTATAACTTACGACGAAAGATTTTAATCAGTCAAACTTTTCAAAATATATGTGATAAAATAGATTAGATACATTTTTCATTAAGATGACATTAAATCTGTCTCTTACTAACATCCGTTGCTTTCCACTAGCATAAGTGGAACTACGATTGCTCGACTTTCTCAACATCCCTTTGAGAATACGTAGGCACAAGGTCTCATCCTTGGCGAGCAAATTTCTTTCTCCTCGGACCAAACAAACCATAGATCCCTGAGATCCGAGCTACAAATGCTCGATTCCCACTAGGGGATATGTATGCAGAAGATCCACAGATCTTTGCGAGCACAATAATAACAAACACTAGGATCCCACCTAATCTATCCTTCTTAAAATCCCAAAGGAGAAACTTTCCCAATCATAGAAATAACAATTAAAACACACAAACATATCAAACATATTCATATATAAAGCTATAGATAACTATATATATTTAGGGTGCTCCATCTATTCCCTTTATATAACAAACCCCCTTACTCATAATCTCCCCAATGTGTTGCGTCTAGTTTGCGCTAGTCGTTACGCATATCAAAATTAATTAAGGGTATTAACAGCTTTCCCCTTTTTCATAATCATTAAATCATCTTTTCTTGTGTTGAAAATAATAAAGCTTGATACTCGCGGCATCTTTATAAACAAATCAAAAGAGTAAATCGTTTCGAGCCAGAGGATCTGAATTCATATTCGATTCGCTAGCGCGATGCTTTTTAACGCGAACAGTTGCCTTTACGAATATATATGGTCAAGTCCCTCAAACGTAGAGGTATCCTAGCACTGTTGCCTTCAAACAAAGCATCATAGTCCCTTCGATACAAAGATCATAGACCCACGATGTCGCCTACGAATACATGATCTTGACCCTCGATTGTCGCCTACGAAAAATGATGATAGTCCCTCTTCGAATGTGCTAGGATACTTCCTACAAGTTGCTTTCTATGACCATCCGATGTCCCTTCGAAAGTCCCGCTCACATCCAACGAATAGGGTTACCTACCAACTAATGGTGTGGATAGCGCCATTCTAAAGGAAAGTAAAACAACACGAAAACAACCATTCTGAGTAGGTAATAAGACTTTTAGTTGCTTGCTCTATCAAAATGCTTTTCACACCTCACACTTTTGTCAAAGTTCAAACTCTTTTCAAAAACGAAACATTTCCGAACACTTTGTATACATTCCTACATGAATCATTACAAAGTCAAAGCGAAATGCCTTTTCAAAACATTTTTGTCAAACACACAGAAAACACTTTTTTTTAAGAAATGATCTAAGAGCAACTAAGAGCCCGTAGATAACTACGGATGGAAAGGGGTGCTAATACCTTCCCTTTTCATAACCTTCTCCCTTACTCAGAATCTAACGAAGGTCTTTTTCTGTCTGTACTTTTTACCTTCCCTTAATTGGATAAAAGAAAAGTCGGTGGCGACTCTTGCTATCCGCACATTTGCGATACAAAAATCTCAAAGTCAGTTCACCGTATTACAAGCCTCCGCCATGATGGCCTCCAAAACGTCTCTAACATCAAATCCTTCAGGAAACAACCTTCTGTCAATGTCATCCCTAGCAAGCTCCATGATACGGTGGCACCTAGGCAGCACGTCCTGTGCATGACCCCTCATCGCCGGTTCCTCCTCCAAGATCTCCTGATGAACCAACCTGGGTGGGTTCCCTAAAGCATCATGTATCATGTATGGATGGTAAACCTTGAAGAACCACAACATGTAACTGTACGCGTAACTCCATTCGTCTGGAGCCACGATACTCCTAGCCTCCTCAGGTACAAGATGATTCTCAAAATCATCAAAAATATCATTCATCTCCCTCCTCTTCACTATTAGAGGGGAAAATACAGCAGGATGTCGAGGAATGGTCTAGGTATAGCCGAACTGACGCATCACTTGCTCGGGCATATGAGCAGCAATCTTCCGAGTACCGCAGGCCAATCAACCTGTAAATAGAGAAACCTAATCAAATGGTATCGTCTCACGGTGGTCGGCGTAGGCACAAAATTGAATTTCCTCATGCACTATCCGATCCAAGTAAACCCGATACAGAGGTGTTGCCTGGTTCCCTTTGAGCGGCTAGTATGCGTAGGCACACGACATATCCTTAATATAACCCTCAGCAAGTGCCCATCTAGAAATGCAGGGGAATTGTTGTAGGATCCATCCCTGAAATATCAAAATTAAACCAATTAGATTCAAAATTAAAATAATTAAAAGCAAAGCTAAGAGAAATAATTTATACCGTCAACAGAGACATGTTGCCTGTGATCTGCCTCATCCTCCACTTATTCCCCTTAGCCAACTTGATATACAAGTAAATCAAGCAGGAAGCCCACCAGTTCCACCCACTGACCACATCAAAATCAACAAAGAACCTAAGGTACATGATGTTAGTGTAAGTGGCACTAGTGTCCACAAATATCTGGGTGCCAACAAGATACAAGATGTATGCTCTCATGGCATACCCCCTGTGAAGGGTACCTGCTCGGGATAACCATCAACAGCTGTAGCAAGTGCAACCTCATCTGTAAAAACCTCCTTCAGCCAGTTATATCTCACGTGACAAACACATGTCTCATCAACCTCCGCCAGGGCCTTCTCCACGGTAACTCCGAACCTATCAACCAACAAAGTAATGGCCTCGTATTTCTCCAACTTCTGGTGATCTAGAAACCGCCCTCTGATAGGAAGGTGAAGCAGACACGCAACGTCATCGAGTGTGATCGTCATCTTGCCATGTTGTAGATGAAACGAAGACGTCTCCTCGTTCCACCTCTCTACAAAAGCGTTGATCATCCCCCAGTTGACCACACTATATCCACAGAGGGTCAAATGATGTAACCCTGTAATGCGTAGAAGATCATCAAACCATGGCTCGAGAGGGGGATTAAGCCTGTTGATCTTACTCCCATGGCTTATGACCTTCAATGTATCGCGATCTGCAAGAAAAAATTCATTGTTAGAATTCATAATAATATTCATAACATAATTAATAACTGTAATATAAATGTAAATTTTATACCTCTTCATCCCATATATGTCTAGCCACATGAGTGGGATAAAGAGCAAGCAAAGATAAGTCAGAAGGCCCCTCCAGACACAGGGGACCTAGGGTGTCGTCGGTGCCTGTGGGTGGTGCCACGGTACCGAGTGGCATTGGTACCTCAAGTAATGGGGGTGTAGCATCAAGTCTCACCTTAGATGGCCCCGCCTGTGAGGCATATGAGGATCCTGTCTCAAAAATTTGTGGTGGTGAGGATGGTGAGGATGTACGTCTTTGGTAGGACGAAGGAGGCGATGTATGGACTGGAGACTCCCGTCTGCTATGGGAGTAAGATGTAGAAGGTGTAGCATTTGAACCAGAAGAATATGCATCTGAGTTATCCTGTTTGGATGTCAATCGATCTGTAATGCCTTACGTTAAAAAGTGCCTGGAGGAATCGAATCGGTCGGATTCTCCGCTCGAAACAATTTACTCTTTTGATTTGTTTATAAAGATGCACGCGAGCATCAAGCTTTATTATTTCCAACACAAGAAAATGATTATGAAAACGGAAACGCAATACCCTCAATTGATATGATATGCATTACGACTAGCGCCAACTAGGCAAACGCATGGGAGATTCGGGTAAGAGGTTGTTATATAAAGGAATAGATGGAGCACCCTAAATATATATAGTTATCTATAGCTTTATATATGAATATGTTTGATATGTTTGTGTGTTTTAATTGTTATTTCTATGATTGGGAAAGTTTCTCCTTTGGGATTTTAAGAAGGATAGATTATGTGGGATCCTATGTTTTGTTATTATTGTGCTCATAAAGATCATGGGATCTTCGCATACATATCCCTTAATGGGAATCGAGCATTTGTAGCTCGGATCTAAAGGGATCTATGGTTTGTTTGGTTTGAGGAAGAAAGAAATTTGCCTTAAGGATGAGACCTTGTGCCTCGTATTCTCAAAAGGATGTTGAGAAAGTCAGAGCAATCGTAGTTCCCACTTATGCCAGTGGAAGCAACGGGATGTTAGTAAGAGACACAGACACATGTCATCTTAATGAAAAATGTATCTAATCTATTTCATCACATACATTTTGAAAGGTTTGATTGATTGAATCTTTCGTCGTAAGTTATAGGTGTTTTGCTTGAGTGTACAAGCGTTACCACTTACGAGTTAAGAAAGATGTTTGAAAAAGATGATTGAATCTTTTAATTGTAAGCATTGGGTGTTTTGCTTGAGTGTACAAGCGTTACCACTTACAGATTAAGAGATGTTTTTTTGTTTGAAAAGAGTTTGAAAAGTTTTTGATTGTATGTGATGTGATAGATGAGATACTTCTTCCATAGAGATGATAAACGTCTAAATCTCTTAGGAGAAATTGATTGGATTAAGGGATGCTTTTAAGAAGCCCATGGGTCCTTGTATTGTTAGCCCAAGAGGAGGCATTCCGAGGGTCATCGAGGGTCCTTGTATGAAGCTCAAGAGGAAGCTATAGGGTATGGCTGGCTTTGGCTTTAAGAGGGATTTCACCGGGAAACCATCTTCTTAGGATTTCAAGAGCAATTTCACCGGGAAATTATACTCTCAAGGTTCTATCCTAACGCGGGTGACTCTTTGTATTGGAATCCCAATAGGAGGCTGTTAAGAGATTTCCTGGTCTCTTTCTTGTATGATGCCCAAGAGAAGGCTAAACTCAATGAGGAGTTCTTTTGAACGAAGCCCAAGAGGTGACTCAGCGGTGTTGTCTTATATGAAGCCTAAGCGGAGGCTAAACTCAGATGAATGAGTTTTCTTATAAACTAAGAGGAGGCTAAACTCGGATGAAATGAGTTACCTTGTACAAAGCCCAAGAGGAGGCTAATCTTGTGGGGAGCCTATTGGTTAGACTAGTTGTCATGTTATAACTAGACAATTGTATAAACAAGTGTGTGTGTTATGTTTTCAGGAGTTTATGAAGGAAATATAAACAGATACATGATGTTTATTTACAAGAGTTTATGAAGAAAATATAAACAAGTGTGTGTAAAAGCGTTTAAAGCAGCGTAACGATTATTTTAAGTTTGAATCGTGTACAGGAAGTATGTACGACGATGTATTTATGTATGATTGTGGATATACATGGGAGGTTTGGACTTACACCATAAGGAGGCCCATTGGTTTAAAAGCAGTTTCACGGGAATAATGCTCCTTTAATACCAATGGTATTTAGTGTATATAAGGCGAAATGAAAACAAGCGATCGAGTTTATCAGTGAGTATTTACAAAAGTATCATATTATGTGTAAGTGGTATGTACATAAAAGTGGATATGTACAAGGAAATAATTATGTACATAAAAAATTTTGGGACTTACACCGGAGGCCCATGATCGATTAAGATATTCGAGAAAAAACGAGTTCGGTTTTATCGTTAAATCGGATCGATCATGGAAAAAGATGTAAGTTTTGATGAAAAGTTTTGAAAAATGATCTTGAAAGTGTTTTTGAAAGATGAAATTTACTTACAAGAAGTTTAGAAAAGAATCGGGCTTCGAAAGTTTGAAAAAAATCACCTTTGAAAGTGCTTTGAAAAGTACTCAAACATATCGTTTTCGGCTTGATAAAAATATAATCAGATGAAAGTTTTTCTGAAATTTTTTGACACTATCATAAAATAGATATGTTAATTGACAAGTGTACAAAAAATCACCTCAAAATGAGGAGTTTTGATTGGGTTTTGAAAGAGTCAAAGTTTGCAAAAAATATGAAGAAAAATTACAAAGTTTGGCAAAAAATGGTCCCAAGGCTACTCGAACCGGACCATTAGGCAAGGCATGGCATGAATGACTTAAGAGTGAGGCAACAGCTGGCGGCTAATACATCCGTGTATTGAAATCAAACCAACTAATTATATTATAAGCTGGATTTTTAAATTTGAAAAAGCATGCGGTGTTCTTCATCATTCCCATCATCAATCAATCCTAAAATCCTTATTTCTTGATGAAATGGAATGATGTAAACATCAAACTTGATCGATTTAAGCCCGAGAACATGATGATGTCATTTAATTTCATTTATTTTAAGCTTATCAAGATTAAATTTACAGAACACTAAGAACCCTAGTTCTGAAAATCTTAATTGAAATTGTGTATGGTGAAGGAATTGATCAATTGATTGAGTGTTATTGATCAGTGATAGTGCAGAAACAAAACGGCCAAGAGCTTTTTGAACTGGAAGCAAGAAATCAAAGAGTTTGAAGTTCGTGTTCTTACCTCTTGAAGCTGAGATCGAAGTTGTTAATGGAGTGTTTCCAGAACTCTTTTGATGACTCCTATAGCACCAACGGACTTCAAGGATTGTGTGAGGATGGACTGCTTACTCTGAATTGGCCTGGATCATTCCAACCAAGTCCACCTGCATAAGCTTCAAAGTGAAACTTGAATTCGATGTTAGAGGTGTTACAGGTTGAAGTTAATGGTCTGCATCATCCATATGGAGTATGTTTATGATGTTTGAGTGAAAAAATCACAACTTGCTTGAGCCAATGATCAAATTCGATGGTTAAGGCAGTTTTGGCAAGTTTGGAATCTTGAAATGCAACTTTGAGTTTTAGTGTTTCTTGTGTTGATTTTAAGTTACAAATCAATTACATATGATGTTTATGACATGTTAGACACCAAATCTTTCATGTTTCTTCACAAGTTTTGAAAAATACAAGATTTCTCAAATTACACTATGTTACTTGAATTTTAAGAAAGAAGTGAGAAAGCTTGTTTTGGCATAGCTTTGGTGTAGTTTCAAATGGCCAACATGACCTCTATTTATAGGTCAAAAGTTCTGAATGGTAAGTGAAGAAGACTGACTTTGGTATTTACAAGTTGCCTTAGAGGGCAAGGAAGTCATTTTTGCAATAAATGCAAAAGGAAGCTTCCTTTTAACCATGGTTAATTATTCAACTTGATCTTATCCCATCATAATTAATCTCCATCTGATTTTTTTCCAGCTCTATCCCTCTTTTCTAGGTGGCATGGCTTCTAGAAGAAGAAACTCAAAAATGACCTATAATTTTGAAAGTTGTACTTGAAAATCAAGGATTTTGGAGCTCTATGTTTCAAAAACAAAAGTATAGCTAGACTTCATGGATTTTAGAGTTCTTGGACATTTTGGAAAGCTTGTTTCAAGGGATACAACTTTCATGTTTTGAGTTTTTCCTAATTCCAAATGGAACTATGTGAAAAATATCCATGAAGTTTGGAAAAAATGTGAAATTTTAACACTTGAAAAATTTTCTAAGTGTTGAAAATTTTGACTTTTTGTTGACTTTTCCAAATTTCTTGATTTTTTATGATCATGATGGATCATTTGAAGTATTTTGATGATTGAAAAAGTTTTGTTTTGAAAAAGTTGACCAAAAGTCAAAGTTTGACTTTTTAGTGCAGATGAAATTTCATCAGATGATCCAGAAATTGACTGATGAATTTTGTGAACTTATGTGATGTTTTGAATCCTGAAATTAGGTCAACATGTTGTATTTAAGATATGAAGATCAATCTCCAATCAAAAAAGCCATTCATTGATCAGAAAATCAGTGATTGCTCATCCTCGATAAAAACCCTAATTGGTCGATCCTCGATAGATCATGAGGAAAAATTTGATATCGAAGATCAGAGATGAATGATTTGATCAAGATAGATCAATTGAGGTGAATGAAACTCAAACCATAATTGATTGCCTCTTGAATCGATGAAAATCTTGTGAAACCCAACTTTGACTGTAGAAGCTACACCGAATTATATTTACGAATTGTTAGTGATGCGGTAATGCAAATGTAAGGTGGTATATTAGGTCAAAAATTGGTATGACAATGCCTCACTCCTCTCTTTCACAAAAAACATATTGTGAAACCCGACCATGCCTCAGCGTGACGGTCTCAAACATATCTCCTGTAGAAGCAAGAACAAAAGCGTTAGCATATGGCTACGGAGGAAAAATGAAGAAAAACAATGCATCAAGAAGCGAAATAAACCTCGGTTTTGTTCTTGCCGAAAACCGTAAATCTACGTTTTCTTTAAGCAGTTTCATGACGATCAACCCAAAATCCCCAAATGCTTCAAAAATACGGATTGATCGCAAAAGCAGTTTACAACTAGTGTTATAATGACTCCTAATGATATAAGTTACATAAAACAACACATTTAAAACCTATTTCACTAATTTCAATAGAAATTACATAAACTCTAAAATATCTTAAATCACTTACTTGATTGATTGAAAGTGGTTGTTACTTGCTGATTATGTTAGATGTTGTAGTTATCAGTGCTTGATGATTTGTGTTGATTGTTTGAGAAAAATTTGATTTTGGTGAGAAGGGTTGAAAAAAAATTTGAGAGAGTTTGAGTTTGTTTTGAAAAACTTTCTTTGTTATGGGAGTGGAAGAGTTTAGGGCGCTCTTAAATCGTCAAGCCCGGAAATATAACTACGGTTTGGAATCGATATACTTTTAGTTTACAAATCCTTTTCAATGTTATTTGCATGATATAGGGTGCGAGCGAAAATTTATTTTCGATTACTAAAAACATTATTGAAAATTCATGTGGTGCGCTAGAAAAGTATGTGGCTGAATAAAAAACATTAATTTATCATGATGTTGAAATAACATATTGTTTTATAACATTAGCTTGAACAGTGTATTCCTAAAGTTAATGGATAATTGCATAATTTATGCCGGTTAAATGACTTAAATCTAAGTTGATAAGTCTGATATGTGATTTTTTTTAAGATTGAAAACCTTAGGAGTTCACAAAAATTGAGCGTATACTTAAGCATGTTGATGGGAAGTATACAATTTTTGAGGAGTTCACATGGTTGTTGTCTTTTTATTTTCAACCTGATGAGAAATAGTTAGATACGATTACTGAAATAGTTTGATTTTTTTTTTTTAAATATTCTATTAAATTTTAAAAAATGGCATGTAGAAGTACTATACCTTTTAGATACCGTCTAATAGAGTGACACATGTGATTTTAGTGTAGTCCGATTAAAATTATGACCGTGATATTATAAAATTAATGCTGACCGTGCGTCCAAATGCACTGATTAAAACCATGACCGTGATATTATAAAACTAGTAAAAAATAATATGTCCGTACGCGTAACTCAATTCTTTAAATAGTATATTATAAATACAATTAATAAAGTTTAACATTAAAATAAAAATTGGAATTAAAATTAACCAAAAAATAATAGAGATGAAATTAATATGGAAAAAATACTATATTACACCATATATCCAGATATTGCATAGTAATTTCAAAAGAATAGAAACATAAGAATAAGAATAAATAAAATATAATGATAATCCATTTGAGAAGTTAATAATACAGTAAAGCATGTATGTGAATGGTCAAAGTTGATTAATTATAAATATTTATAAATATTTTGTTGATCAAAATAAAGAAAAAATTGCGGTGATAATGACACGTACCTACAATGAGTTTTAATAATAAATTCACATGATTAATATGAATAAATTTTAAAATTGAATTTAAAAAAAAGTTTTACTCTATATGAATTACCTATATTAAGTACTGAAAAGAAATAAAGAAAAGTGATCCTACCTGATCAGGAGGTTGTCACGGTCCAACTGTAACGGCGGTTGATGGAGAAAGAGGGGGGAATACCTGACCTCTCAAGTGAGAGGGTATTTATAGGCCCCCAACCGGACCAGGTCGATTAGTGGAGTAGTGGATCCGGGCCCACTAACAATTTGCCGAGAACTTGCGTGTGCATGGAGCCAACCACGTGGCCTTCCCACAGTTTCCGGCTCGGGATATGCGGGTTGTTTGACCTGGTATTTTCGGGGGACACGTGGTGGTTAAGCAACCGTTGGCCACGTGTCCCTAACGTGCGCAGGAAAGGGAATTCCACCCATCATGGGCGCCTTGTTTTCTTATAGGATTGGGCCCCGGCTATGGGCCAAATGTTGGGCCGATCCGAGCGAGGCCCCCAGTCTTTGTTCTAGAGTAATGACTTTGAGATGAGGCTCATCCGTTTGGGACCAGCCCGACATAGCATCTTCCCAAAGGTCATGGTCATGAATCGCGCCGCCTACGGCATATCGCGGGCAAACTTAATCCTCTACCTTCGGCGACGACGGTAGTTGAGGATCACCTATGAGCTGCCGTGGCGAGGATGGCATGCCGTTGACAAGTCGGCTCTCGTGCCATATGTCGTTGCAGGAGGTGTGCGGCTCGAAAGGGTGTGACCCTTTGAATGCCCGATGAGTTTGGCTATAAAGGGAACTCTTATGGTTTCATTTGCTTATTCTTCCTTAGCTCACCAATTCTTGCTTCCTAATTTCTCCAGTGCAAAATCTCAAAGTTTCCAACATTCGGGATGTCTGCCAACTCTAAGGTAAATACCCTTTAAAACCTTAATATTTTCTCTTTAAATTTGGGTTTGGGATGAATCTTGTTGGAATCTTTATCAATATCGTGGGGATGAGTATGCATTTCTCGGGGAAAATCGCGTCTTTAGCGAGGAAATCTTTGAATGTCTCGAGCAGAACATGAGTGAGGCGAGGAAGAACTGAGTGTCGTGGGTAATAATAAGAGAACTACGGGGTACCATGAGTTCCACGGGGAGTATTATGAGTTCAGCAGGGGTATTATAAGTTTCCGGAAAGCGAGCAAATGTCGAGGAGACTCAAGAATATCGCGAGCGTAGGTGTGAGGCCTGCAGGGGATTTTCTTGCCGAATAGCCAGGCACAGGGCACGAGGGGCCAAGTCGAGGCCTCTAGCCCTTTCTTGACTTGTGGTGGAAGGGTGGATTTGATATCGTCGAACTCACTTTTCTTTCATTGCTTTTCGGTGTGGGAACAGCCTTCAAAAATCATGGGAGGGCACGAGCACGCTCCGTCGGATTAGATTATCGCTTGGAACCTCTCTTGGGTTGCTCCCGAACCAAGGGAGTTTCGCTCAGACTTCGTTGTCGACCCTTCAACAACGTTCAACATAATCGAGGACTTTGGACGAGGGATTTGAGCCTTTGTGGGCCGTGCAGATACCCAGGGAGAGCAGGAGGATATGCTCCTCTATGCATCGACCAGGTTCCGATGTATGAGTTCGCCTTCCGGGAGGCGGGCTTTCGTATGCCCTTCACGGGTTTCAAGCGGGGGTGTTCGTGGTTGAAATTGGCCCTTGGGCTCCACTGATGCCTAGCCTTTATGAGGGCCTTGGTTGGTTTGTTGATGTCTGGATATTGGGGCCACCACACATTCATTCAATATCTTTCACCTACAAGGCGGATGGTCGGTGAAAAATAGCATGGTATCCTTAAGCGATCAGGGAAACTATAGGCCGTATCTAGAGTCCGTCTGCGACTAAAAACATTTCTACGTTGTGAAGCCCCTCGCTAGGGATGCGGGGACACACTCTTTATTCGATCCGTGGAAGTCGTGACGATGGCAGGAGGAAGAGGTTGAGGCGGTTTCCGCTCGAATGGGATGAAAGCACTATGGCCGGAAGGACTTTTATTCCGTGAGCATGACAAAATTTGGACATGCAAGACCAGCTCTCGTATGAGAGGCTAGAAAATTTAAATAAAGGGGTTCGGGCCGGCCACTGCGTGGATCGGGAAGGAATATTCTCCTCGGCCCGTAGGAAATGGAGTTTTCGACAATACATCAATACTAAAGCCTTGCTAGAATGCGCGTCGATTTGGGCCGGAAGTATTAGGTACTACGTTCGGGGATGCTTGAGGATGGCATCCTTTGATTATGTCACGCTAACTTTATTTGCAGTTGGATGGCGGCCATGGAGGCGTATGAAGTTGAGGCAAAAGAAACGCTCGTGGATCAGCCAAGGATCATCGCGCCGATTCAAAACATCCGGGTTGAGAAACCAGCGGTGGGACCACTCCTTCCCCTCGTCGTCTCTGGACAACCGTTGAAAAAGCGAAAGAGTGGCGTCTGGACGAGGTTCGAAACCCCGCTTCAAGCTGAGAGGATTTAAATGTTGCCTATGTTGTAGTCGAGCACCTCTTGACGGAAATTCCACAAAGTGCGGCCGGGCGAAAGAAGCTATTCTCGGATGGTGAAAGGCGGAGGAAAGCCACAGGCATGGCGTGGCGATTGTCCAGCGGTGCTCGATACCGCCTTGGCGTTGAATGCGAAATCGCTTCATTCAAAACCAACATTGGCGGGGCTGCGTGCGGATTGCGGTGAGCTCCAAACCGCTGGAATATCTCCATGGCTGGCGGCGAGGCCGGGAAGGCGGAACCCTTGTTGGCTGAGATCTAGCAGTGAGGTTGCAGGTGGACACAGTCGAGAGATGAAGGGGCTTAAAGCTTTCGCGTGAAGTTCTTGGAGGAGGCGAGCGACCCTGTCTAGGATGAGTCTAGTGGCGAGCAGGTGCTCCTCTCCTAGGGGCGGACACGATTGGTGGGATAAGGGTCCTCGAAGATGACATCGTGGGCAGCGTCGCCAGTTCAATCAAGCGGTCCGGCGGATGCGACGGTTAACCCGAGGTAGACCTCGTGGCAGTGGAATTGGTCCTTTCCATCATGTGGTAGGCAGGCCGGTGTGCCGTCTCCAGTAATTTGTAAATTGGACTGCGAGTCCGTTGCTTTTAACTGCACGTTTATGTTTTGATTTGAATGGATGTTTTGACTACGGGTCTTGGGCCGTTCGTGCGGATTCTGTTGGGCTCAAAACATGGAATATCTCAGCAATTGTTGAGGCTTGAGGCGGGGAGGACGGGAACCCTTGATTGGCTAAGATCTAAAGCGAGCTAAGGTTGCGGTGGACCCCATCGAAGAGAAGAAGGGCTTGAAGCTCGCGTGAAGTTCTTGGAGGCGGTGACCCTGTCGAGATGAGTCGGTGTGGCGGCAGCTCCCTCTCTAGGGCGGACTGATTGGTGGATAAGGGTCCTCGAGATGACATCATGGGCAGCGTCGCCCGTTCAATCCAGCGGTCCAGCCGAGATGCGGCGGTTAACCGAGTGGACCTCGTGTGCGGTGGGTGGTCCTTTCATCATGTGGTGAGCGGTGTGCCTTCTCCAGTTTAAGTTTGTAAAATTGGACTGCGAGTCCGTTGCTTTAACACCTGCCATTTTATGTTTTGATTTGAATCTGGATGTTTTGACTGCGGGTCTTGGGCCCGTTCGTGCCGGATTGCCGGTGGGCTCCAAACATGGAATATCTCAACAGTGTTGAGGCTTGAGGCAGGGAGGGCCGGGAACCCTTGGTGGTGAGATCTAAGCGGTGAGGTTGCGGGTGGACCCCTGGTCGAAGAGAAGAAGGGCTTGGCTCGCGTGAAGTTGTGAGGCGGTGGCCCTGTCGAGGATGAGTCGATGGCGACCAGTAGCTCCTCTGCAAAGGCGGACTGATTGTTGAATAAAGGTCACGAGATGACATCATGGAAGCCGGCATCCCGGTTCAATCATACAGTCAGCCCGGATGCATGCAGTTAACAAGGTGGACCTCGTGGCAGTTGGGTGTTAGTCGCTCCATCGTATGGTGAGCCAGGCGGTTGTGCCTTCTGCGAGATGTTTAAGTTTGTAAAATTGGACTTGTGAGTCCGTTCTTTTGCTTTGCCGCCGTTTATGTTTTGATTTGAATACGGATGTTTTGACTCACGGGTCTTGGGCCCGTTCGTGCCCGGTTCTTGTTTGGGCTCAAGAAACATGGAATATCTCAGCCAGCTATTGAGGAGAAGAAGGGGCCGGAGGGCGAGAACCCGCGGTGGCTAAGTATCTAAGCGGTAGGTGGCAGGTGGACCCCACAGTAGAGAAGAAGGGGCTTGAGCTCGCGGGAAATTCTTGGAGGAGCGGGCGACCTATCGAGATGAGTCGATGTCGGCGGGCGCTCCTCTAGGCGGACACGATTGGTGGGATAAGGGTCCTCGAGGATGACATCGTGGAAGCCCATCGCCCGGATTCAATCAAGCGGTCGAGATGCGAGCGAAGGTTAACCCAGTGGACCTCGTGACCGTGGGAGTGGTCCTTTCTATCATGTGGTAAAATGACTGATTATTGCTTCTCGAAGTTTAAGTTTGTAAATTGGACTGCCGAGTCCGTTGCTTTTCTTTGCTGCCTTGGTTTTATGTTTTGATTTGAATGCATGTTTTGACTAAGGTCTTGGACCCGTTCGTGCCGGATTGCCGGTGGAGCTCAAAACATGGAATATCTCAGCTTGTATTGAGGCTTGGGCGGGAGGCCAGGAACCCTTGTTGGCTAAGGATCATGGTGAGGTTGGGTGGACCCACAGTCGAAGAGAAGAAGAACTTGGCTCGTGAAGTTCTTGGAGGCACTACAGCCGAGGATGAGTCGATGGCGCGCTCCTAAGGCGGACGATTGGACGGATGGGGTCCTTGAGGATGACATCATGGAAGCCATCGCGGTTTAATCAAAGCGGTCCGGCCGGATGTAGGGAGTTAACCCGAGGTGGGGCCTCGTGGCAGTTGGAGTGGTCCTTTCCATCATGGTAGGCGGGCAGATTGTGCCTATGAGATGTTTAAGTTTGTAAATTGGACTTGTAGTCCGTTGCTTTTAACTGCCGCTTTTATGTTTTGATTTGGTCGGATGTTTGACTGGGTCTTGGGCGTTAGGTGCCCGGGATTGCTTGTTGGAGCTCAAAACATGGAATATCTCAACGAGCTATTATTGAGGCTTGAGGACGAGAAGGGCGAGGAACCAGCGGTGGCTAAGGATCTGCATGTGAGTGTGAGGTGGACCCCAGTAGAAGAGAAGAAGAAACTGAAGCTCGAGGAAATTCTTTGGAGAGGCTAGGCGACCCACAGCCGAGGATGAGTCGGATGTGGCGCTCCCTCTCTCGGCCGGACTGATTGGTGGTAGGATAAGGGTCTCGAGTTAACATGCGTGGAAGCTTGACATCGCCGGATTAATCAGCGATCCCGATAGATGCGGTGATTAACCAGAAATTGGACACCTCATAGCCATTTGGGTGGTCCTTTCTATCATGGGTAGGCAGGCGATTGTGCCTTCTCAGTGTTTTAGTTTGTAAAATTGGACACAGAGTCCGTTGCTTTTGGCTTTGCCGCATACGTTTATGTTTTGATTTGAATGGATGTTTAACTACGGGTCTTGGACAGTTCGTGCGGATTGCGGCTGGAGCTCAAAACATGGAATATCTCCAGCGAGCTATTGTTGAGCTTCGGGGCGAGGGAGGGCGGGGAACATGTTGGCTAGGATCTAAGCAGTGAGGTTGCAGGTGGACCCCACAGTGAAGAGAAGAAGGCTTGAAGCTCGCGTGAAGTTCTTTGGAGGAAGCGAACGACCCACATGAGGATGAGTCGATGAAGCGGCTCCTCTCAAGCCGGACACGATTGGACGGATAAGGGTCCCGAGATGACATCGTGGGCAGCGTCCTTGATTCAATCAAAGCGGTCCAGCGGTCTGTTAACCGAGTGGACCTCGTGAAAGGTGGAATTGGTCCTTTCCCTCGTGTGGTGAGCAGGCAGTTGTGCACCGGATGTTGGTTGTAAATTGGACTGCGAGTCCGTTGCTTTTAAGCACCTGCGCCGTTTATGTTTTGTTTGTCTGGATGTTTTGACCTACGGGTCTTGGGCGTTCGGTAGGATTGCTGGGCTAAAACATGGAATATCTCAACGAGCTATTGAGGCTTGAGGGCGGAGGACGGGGAACCCTTGTTGGCTAAGGATCTAAGCAATTTGAGGTAGCGGTGGACCCCCAGTAGAAGAAGAAGGGGCTTGGCTCGCGGGGAGATTCTTGGAGGAAGCGAGCGGCCCCTGTCGAGATGAGTCGATGTGACGGGCGCTCCTCTAAGGCGGACACGATTGGTCGGATAAGGTCTCGAGGATGACCGTGGGCAGCGTCCCAGTTCAATCAGCGGTCCGATGAGATGCGAGGCGGTTAACCCGAGGTGGACCTCGTGACAGTGGAATTGGTCCTTTCTATCATGTGGTAGGCAGGCGGTTGTGCCTTCTCCGAGTTTAAGTTGTAAAATTGGACACTGTGCGAGTCCGTTGCTTTTAACTTTGCCGCCGTTTTATGTTTTGATTTGAATGCACGTAATGTTTTGACTACGGGTCTTTGACCCGTTCGTGCCGTTGCCATTGGGCTCAAAACATGGAATATCTCAACAGTATTGAGGCTTGGGGCCGGAGGGCAGGAACCCGCGGTGGCTAAGGATCTAAGCAGTGAGGTTGTAGGTGGACCCCACAGTCGAAGAGAGAAAGGGTTTGAAGCTCGCGTGAAATTCTTGGAGGAGAGGCGACCCTGTCGAGATGAGTCCGATGTGACGAGCGCTCCTCAGGCGGACTGATTGGACGGATAAGGGTCCTCGAGGATGACATCATGGGCCAGCATCCTTGGATTCAATCAAGCGGTCCAGCGGATGTAGGGGTTAACCCAGGTGGACCTCGTGACGGTTGAATTGGTCCTTTCCATCATGTGGTGAGCCAGGCAGATTGTGCCTTCTCGATTTTAAGTTTGTAAAATTGGACTTGTGAGTCCGTTGCTTTTAACTGCATGCGTTTATGTTTTGATTTGAATCGGATGTTTTGACTGCGGGTCTTGGGCCCGTTCGTGCCCAGATTGCGGTTGGAGCTCAAAACATGGAATATCTCAACAGCTATTGAGGCTTGGGCGGAAGGAGGGCGGAACCCGCGGTGGCTAAGGATCTAAGCGAGGTGGTGGTGGACCCCTGGTAGAAGAAGAAGGGCTTGAAGCTCGCGGGAGATTCTTGGAGGCGGGCACCCCCATCGAGATGAGTCGATGGCAGCGAGCGCTCCTCTCTAAGGCGGACTGATTGGTGGATAAGGGTCCTCGAGGATGACATCGTGGAAAGCCATCGCCAGTTCAATCAAGCGGTCCAGTAGATGCGGTAGTTAACCCGAGGTGGACCTCGTGGCAGTGGAATTGGTCCTTTCTATCATGTGGTGAAGCGGCAGATTGTGCCTTCTCAGGATGTTTAGTTTGTAAATTGGACTGCGGTCGTTGCTTTTACTGCACGCCGTTTATGTTTTGATTTGAATCTGGATGTTTAACTCTGGGTCTTGGGCCGTTCGTGCCGGATTGCGGTGGAGCTCAAACATGGAATATCTCAGCGAGCTATTGAGGCTTGAGGCCGGAGGGCAGGGAACCAGCAGTTGGCTAAGGATCTAAGCGAGTGAGGTTGCGGTGGACCCACAGTTGAAGAGAGAGAAGGTGCTTAAAGCTCGCGTGAAGTTCTTGGAGGAAGCGGAAGACCCTGTCGAGATGAGTCGATGTGAGCAGGCGCTCTCTGGGCGGACTGATTGGTCGATAAGGGTCCTCGAAGATGACATCGTGGAAGCGTTGTCAGTTCAATCAATGGTCCAGCAGATCACGGTTAACCCGGGTAGACCTCGTGGCAGTGGAATGGTCCTTTCCATCATGTGGTGAGCCAGGCGGTGTGCCGTCTCAGAGTTTAAGTTTGTAAAATTGGACTCTGAGTTCGTTGCTTTTGGCCTGCACGCCGTTTATGTTTTGATTTGAATGGATGTTTGACTCACGGGTCTTGGGCCCGTTCGTGCCGGATTGCCGTGGAGCTCAAAACATGGAATATCTCAATGAGCTTTGTTGAGGCTTGGGCCGAGGAGGCAGAACCCTTGGTGGCTAGGATCTAAGCGAGGAGGGTTGCGGTGGACCCCAGGTAGAAGAGAAGAAGGGCTTGAAGCTCGCGTGAAATTCTTGGAGGCGGAGCGACCCTGTCGAGATGAGTCAGGTGGCAGGCGCTCTCTCTAGGCGGACTGATTGGTCGGATAAGGGTCCTCGAGGATGACATTGGGCCATCCTTGGATTCAATCAAGCGGTCCAGCGAGATGTAGGCAGTTAACCGTGGTGGACCTCGTGGCAGTTGGAATTGGTCCTTTCTATCATGTGGTGAGCGGGCGGATTGTGCCTTCTCCGAAGTTTAAGTTTGTAAAATTGGACTGCGAGTCCGTTGCTTTTAGCACTGCACGCGTTTATGTTTTGATTTGAATCGCATGTTTTGACTCTGGGTCTTGGACCCGTTCGCGCGGATTGCGAGTGGAGCTCAAACATGGAATATCTCAACAGTATTGAGGCTTGAGGGCCGGGAGGGCGGAACCCGCGGTGGCTAAGGATCTAAGCAGTGAGGTTGCGGTGGACCCCATCGAAGAAGAAGGGCTTGAAGCTCGTGAGATTCTTGGAGGAAGCGGACGACCCTGTCGAGATGAGTCGATGTGGCAGCGCTCCTCTCTAAGGCGGACTGATTGGACGGATAAGGGTCCTCGAGGATGACATCATGGGCCATCCTTGATTCAATCAGCGGTCCGGATGTAGGAGGTTAACCCAGGGTGGACCTCGTGGCGGTTGGAATTGGTCCTTTCATCATGGTGGTAGGCAGGCGATTGTGCCTTCGGATGTTTAAGTTTGTAAATTGGACTTGTGAGTCCGTTGCTTTTATTTGCCGCCGTTTATGTTTTGATTTGAATCGGATGTTTGACTCTGGGTCTTGGGCCCGTTCGTGCCGGATTGCGGTGGAGCTCCAAACATGGAATATCTCAACGGTATTGAGGCTTGGGGGCGGAAGGGCGAGGAACCCGCGGTGGCTAAGGATCTAAGCAGTGAGGTAGCGGTGGACCCACAGTAGAAGAGAAGAAGGGCTTGAAGCTCGCGGGGAGATTCTTGGAGGAGCAGGCGACCCACAGTGGGGATGAGTCGTGTGAGCAGGCGCTCTCTCTAGGCGGACTGATTGGTGGATAAGGGTCCTCGAGGATGACATCGTGGGCCATCCCGGATTCAATCAGCGGTCCATGATGCGGCGGTTAACCCAGGTGGACCTCGTGGCGGTTGGAATTGGTCCTTTCTATCATGTGGTAGGCAGGCGGTTGTGCCTTCTGAGATGTTTAAGTTTGTAAAATTGGACTTGTGAGTCCGTTGCTTTTAACTTTGCGCCGTTTTATGTTTTGATTTGAATCGGATGTTTTGACTACGGGTCTTGGACCCGTTCGTGCCGGATTGCGGTGGAGCTCAAAACATGGAATATCTCAACGAGTGTTGAGGCTTGAGGCGGGGAGGGCGGGACCCGCGTTGGCTAAGGATCTAAGCAGTGAGGTTGCAGGTGGACCCCGGTCGAGAGAAGGGCTTAAAGCTCGCGTGAATTCTTGGAGGCGGCGACCCACATAGGATGAGTCGGTGAAGCGGGCGCTCCTCTCTAGGCGGACTGATTGGTGGATAAGGGTCCTCGAGGATGACATCGTGGCAGCCATCCCGGATTCAATCAAGCGGTCCAGCCAGATGCAAGCGGTTAACCCGAGGTGGACCTAGTGGCTGGAATTGGTCCTTTCCCTCATGTGGTGAGCGAGCAGTTGTGCCTTTTCCGGATGTTTAAGTTTGTAAAATTGGACTGTGAGTCCGTTGCTTTTGCTTTGCCGTTTATGTTTTGATTTGAATCGGATGTTTTGACTGGGTCTTGGGCGTTCGTTGCGGATTGCGGTGGAGCTCAAAACATGGAATATCTCAACGGTATTGAGGCTTGAGGCGGGAGGGCGGGAACCCGCGGTGGCTAAGGATCTAAGCAGTGAGGTAGCGGTGGACCCCACAGTAGAAGAGAAGGGGCTTGAAGCTCGCGGGAGATTCTTGGAGGAGCAGGCGACCCAGTCGAGATGAGTCGAGTGGCGAGCAGGCGCTCTCTCTGGGGCGGACTGATTGGTCGGATAAGGGTCCTCGAGGATGACATCGTGGAGGCATCCTTGATTCAATCAGCGGTCAGGAGATGCAGGCGGTTAACCCAGGTGGACCTCGTGGCGGTGGTTAGTCCTTTCTATCATGTGGTAGGCAGGCGGATTGTGCCTTCTCCAGAAGTTTAAGTTTGTAAAATTGGACCTGCGAGTCCGTTGCTTTTGGCCTGCACGCCGTTTTATGTTTTGATTTGAATCTGCATGTTTTGACTCTGGGTCTTGGACCCGTTCGTGCCGGACTTGCCGCCGAGCTGGAGCTCCAAAACATGGAATATCTCAACGAGCTGTTGAGGCTTCGGGGCCAGGAGGACAGGAACCCGCGGTGGCTAAGGATCTAAGCAGTGTGAGGTTGGAGTGGACCCACAGTCGAGAAGAAGGGCTTGAAGCTCGCGTGAAGTTCTTTGGAGGAGAAGGCGACCCTATCGAGATGAGTCGATGTGTGGGCGCTCCTCTCTAGGCGGACTGATTGGACGGATAAGGGTCCTCGAGGATGACATCATGGGCGCTGCCGCCGGTTCAATCAAGCGGTCCAGTGAGATGTGAGAGGTTAACCCGAGTGGACCTCGTGGCAGTTGGTGGTCCTTTCCATCATGTGGTAGGCAGGCGGATGTGCCTTCTCAGTTTTAAGTTTGTAAATTGGACTTGTGAGTCCGTTGCTTTTAGCACTGCGCGTTTATGTTTTGATTTGAATCTGGATGTTTTGACTCGGGTCTTGGGCCGTTCGTGCGATTGCGGCTGGGCTCAAACATGGAATATCTCAGCGAGCTATTGAGGCTTGGGGGAGGACGAGGAACCCGCGGTGGCTAAGGATCTAAGCAGTGAGGTGTGGTGGACCCCTGGTAGAGAAGAAGGGCTTGAAGCTCGCGGGGATTCTTGGAGGACAGGCGACCCTGTCGAGGATGAGTCGATGTGACGAGCGCTCTCTCTCTAGGCGGACTGATTGGTCGGATAAGGGTCCTCGAGGATGACATCGTGGGCAGCATCGCCAGTTCAATCAAGCGGTCCGTGGATCACGACGGTTAACTTGGTGGACCTCGTGGCAGTGGAATTGGTCCTTTCTATCATGGTAGGCAGGCAGATTGTGCCTTCTCCGGATGTTTTAAGTTTGTAAAATTGGACCTGCGAGTCCGTTGCTTTTAGCACTGCGCGTTTATGTTTTGATTTGAATGGATGTTTTAACTCGGGTCTTGGACCCGTTCGTGCCGGATTGCGGTGGAGCTCAAAACATGGAATATCTCAACAGCTGTTGAGGCTTGAGGGCCGGGAGGGCGGAACCATGATTGGCTAAGGATCTAAGCAGTGAGGTTGCGGTGGACCCCACAGTGAGAAGAGAGAAGAAGGGCTTAAAGCTGCGTGAATTCTTTGGAGGAGCAGGCGACCTGTCGAGATGAGTCCGTGAAGAGCGGCGCTCCTCTCAGGCGGACTGATTGGACGGATAAGGGTCCTCGAGGATGACATCGTGGGCGCTGTCGCCCGGATTCAATCAAAGCGGTCCAGCGGATGGCGGTTAACCCGGTGGACCTCGTGAGTGGAATTGGTCCTTTCCCTCATGTGGTAGGCAGGCGGTTGTGCCTTTCCAGATGTTTAAGTTTGTAAAATTGGACTTGTGAGTCCGTTGCTTTGCTTCTGCCGTTTTATGTTTTGATTTGAATCTGGATGTTTTGACTCTGGGTCTTGGGCCCGTTCGTGCCGGATTGCTGTTGGAGCTCAAAACATGGAATATCTCAGCGACTATTGAGGCCGGGCGGGGCCAGGGAACCCGCGGTGGCTAAGTATCTAAGCAGTGAGGTAGCGGTGGACCCCCAGGTAGAAGAGAAGAGGGCTTGACTCGCGGGAAGTTCTTGGAGGAGCAGGCGACCCTGTGAGATGAGTCGAGTGGCGGGCTCCTCTCTGGGCGGACTGATTGGTCGGATAAGGGTCCTCGAGGATGACATCGTGGGCGCTGTCCTTGATTCAATCAAGCGGTCCGGAGATGCGGCGGTTAACCCGAGGTGGACCTCGTGGCAGTGGAATTGGTCCTTTCTATCATGTGTAGACAGGCGGATTGTGCCTTCTCCAGTTTAAGTTTGTAAAATTGGACTGCGAGTCCGTTGCTTTTAGCACACGCCGTTTATGTTTTGATTTGAATCGCATGTTTTGACTCTGGGTCTTGGACCCGTTCGTGCCGGTTGCGGTGGAGCTCAAAACATGGAATATCTCAACAGTACATTGAGGCTTGGGGCCGGAGGGCGGGAACCCCGGTGGCTAAGGATCTAAGCAGGAGGTTGCAGGTGGACCCCACAGTCGAGAGAAGAGGGGCTTGAAGCTCGCGTGAAGTTCTTGGAGGCGGGCGACCCTGTCGAGATGAGTCCGTGTGACGGGCGCTCCTCTAAGGCGGACTGATTGGACGGATAAGGGTCCTCGAGGATGACATCATGGAAGCGTCATCCTTGATTCAATCAAGCGGTCCAGCGGATGTAGGAGGTTAACCCCGAAGTGGACCTCGTGACAGTTGGAATTGGTCCTTTCCATCATGTGTAGGCAGGCGGTTGTGCCTTCTGCAGATTTTTAAGTTTGTAAAATTGGACTTGTGAGTCCGTTGCTTTTTAGCTGCGCGTTTTATGTTTTGATTTGAATCTGGATGTTTTGACTACGGGTCTTGGGCCCGTTCGTGCCGGATTGCCATTTGGAGCTCAAAACATGGAATATCTCAGCGAGCTATTGAGGCTTGGGGCGGAAGGACGGGAACCAGCGGTGGCTAAGGATCTAAGCAGTGAGTAGCGGTGGACCCCACAGTAGAAGAAGAAGGGCTTAAGCTCGCGGGAATTCTTGGAGGGCGGACGACCCACATCGAGGATGAGTCGATGTGGCGGGCGCTCCTCTCTAGGCGGACTGATTGGTCGGATAAGGGTCCTCGAGGATGACATCGTGGGCGCTGTCCTTGGATTCAATCAAGCGGTCGATGGTCGCGGTTAACCAGGGTGGACCTCATGGCGGTGGAATTGGTCCTTTCTATCATGTGGTGAGCAGGCAGATTGTGCCTTCTCGGATGTTTTAGTTTGTAAAATTGGACTGCAGTCCGTTGCTTTTAGCCTGCTGCGCGTTTATGTTTTGATTTGAATACGGATGTTTTAACTCACGGGTCTTGGACCCGTTCGTGCCGGATTAGAGCTGGAGCTCAAAACATGGAATATCTCAACGGTGTTGAGGCTTGGGGCAGGAGGGCAGGAACCCTTGATTGGCTAAGATCTAAGCAGTGAGGTTGCGGTGGACCCCAGTCCGAAGAGAGAAGGGCTTAAGCTCGCGTGGAGATTCTTGGAGGAGCGAGGCGACCCACATCGAGATGAGTCCGTGAAGAAGGCGCTCTCTCTAGGGCGGACTGATTGGACGGATAAGGGTCCTCGAGGATGACATCGTGGGCGCATCGCCCGGATTCAATCAAAGCGGTCCAGCAGATGCAGCGGTTAACCCGAGGTGGACCTAGTGAAACCGGTTAGTCCTTTCCCTCATGTGGTGAGCAAGCGGTTGTGCCTTTTCGGATGTTTAAGTTTGTAAAATTGGACTGTGAGTCCGTTGCTTTTGCTTTGCACGCGTTTTATGTTTTGATTTGAATCTGGATGTTTTGACTGGGTCTTGGGCGTTCGTGCCGGTTGCGGTGGGCTCAAAACATGGAATATCTCAACGAGCTATTGAGGCTTGGGGCGGAGGACAGGAACCCTTATTGGCTAAGTATCTAAGCAGTGAGGTAGCGGGTGGATGGTAGAAGAGAAGAAGGGAAGCTCGCGGGAGATTCTTGGAGGAGCGAGCGACCCTGTCGAGATGAGTCCGGTGTGGCGGGCGCTCCTCTCTAGGGCGGACTGATTGGTGGATAAGGGTCCTCGAGGATGACATCGTGGGCAGCATCGCCCGGATTCAATCAAGCGGTCCAGGAGATCACGGGCGGTTAACGAGGTTGGACCTCGTGGCGTGGTGGTCCTTTCTATCATGTGGTGAGCAGGCTGATTGTGCCTTCTCGAGAGTTTAAGTTTAAATTGGACTGCGAGTCCGTTGCTTTTAAGCTGCGCCGTTTATGTTTTGATTTGAATCGCATGTTTTGACTGGGGTCTTGGACCCGTTCGTGCCGGATTGCGAGCTGGAGCTCAAAACATGGAATATCCTTGTTTGTTGAGGCTTGGGGCCGGAGGCGAGGAACCCCTTGAGCAGCTAAGGATCTAAGCGAGCTGAGGTTGCGAGTGGACCCCACAGTGATCGAAGAGGAAGAGGGCTTGGCTTCGCGTGAGATTCTTTGGAGGCCGAGCCCACAGCCGAGATGAGTCCCGATGGACAAGCGCTCCTCTCTGGGCGGACGATTGGGCGGATAAGGGTCCTCCTGGAGTGATAATTCATTCAATCGGTTGCAGGCTGGGCTCTCAAAACATGGAATATCTCAGGCTATTGAGGCCGGGGCGGAAGGGCCGAGCCACGCAGGTAGCTGGGATCCTGTTTGAGGTAGCGGTGGACCCCACAGTAGAAGAGAAGAAGGAAGCGAAGCTCGCGGGAGATTCTTGGAGGAAGCAGGCGGCCCTGTCGAGGATGAGTCCGGTGGCGAGCGCTCCTCTCTAGGGCGGACCCATTGGTGGATAAGGGTCCTCGAGGATGACATCGTGGGCAGCATCGCCCTTGATTAATCAAGTCGATTGAATCTGAGGCGGTTAACCCGAGGTGGACCTCGTGACGGTAAAATTGGTCCTTTCTATCATGTGGTAGACGGGCAGATTGTGCCTTCTCCAGATGTTTTAGTTTGTAAAATTGGACCTGCGAGTCCGTTGCTTTTGGCCTGCACGGCGTTTTATGTTTTGATTTGAATCTGGATGTTTGACTTTCACGGGTCTTGGGCGTTCGTGCCCGGTTAAGTGGAGCTCAAAACATGGAATATCTCAGCGATATTGAGGCTTGGGGCCAGGACAGGAACCCGCGGTTAATGAGATCTAAGCAGTGAGGTTGCGGGTGGACCCCTGGTTGAAGAGAGAAGGTGCTAAAAGCTCGCGTGAAGTTCGGAGGCGGCGACCACATCGGGATGAGTCGGTGGCGGCTCCTCTCTAGGAGCGGACTGATTGATGCGATAAGGGTCCTCGAAGATGACATCGTGGGCGCTGTCCTTGGTTCAATCAAGCGGTCCAGCGGTCTGATTAACAGTAGACCTCGTGGTAATTTGGAATTGGTCCTTTCCATCATGTGGTGAGCCAGGCTGATTGTGCCGTCTCCAGAAGTTTAAGTTTGTAAAATTGGACCTGCGAGTTCGTTGCTTTTGGCCTGCACGCCGGTTTATGTTTTGATTTGAATCTGGATGTTTTGACTCTGGGTCTTGGGTCCGTTCGTGCGGTTATGAGTTGGGCTCAAAACATGGAATATCTCAACGAGCTGTTGAGGCTTCGGGGCCAGGAGGACAGGAACCCGCAATTGGCTAAGGATCTAAATGAGCTGAGGTTGCAGGTGGACCCCCTGATCGAAGAGAAGAAGGGCGAAGCTCGCGTGAAATTCTTTGGGAGGCGGTGACCCACATCGAGGATGAGTCGATGTGGCAGGCGCTCTCTAGGGCGGACTGATTGGTGGGATAAGGGTCCTCGAGGATGACATCGTGGAGCGTTGTCCTTGGATTCAATCAGCGGTCCGATAGATACAGCGGTTAACCAGAGGTGACCTCGTGTGTTGGAATTGGTCCTTTCTATCATGTGGTGACAGGCGGTGTACCCTCGAGATTTAAGTTTGTGAAATTGGACTGCAGTCCGTTGCTTTTAGCACTGCATCGTTTATGTTTTGATTTGAATCGCATGTTTTGACTCGGGTCTTGGGCCCGTTCGTGCCGGATTGCAGTGGACTCCAAAACATGGAATATCTCAACAATTTGTTGAGCTTGGGGCGGGAGGGCGAGGAACCCTTGATTGGCTAAGGATCTAAGCAGTGAGGTTGGGTGGACCCCAGGTAGAAGAGAAGGGGCTTGAAGCTCGCGTGAAGTTCTTGGAGGAGCGGGCGGCCTGTCGAGATGAGTCCGGTGTGACGGGCTCCTCTCTAGGCGGACTGATTGGTCGGATAAGGTCCTCGAGGATGACATTGTGGGCCATCCTTGATTCAATCAAGGTCCAGCCAGATGTAGGCGGTTAACCCGAGGTGGACCTCGTGACAGGTGGAATTGGTCCTTTCTATCATGGTGAGGCAGGCGATTGTGCCTTCTCCGGATGTTTTAGTTTGTAAAATTGGACCTGCGAGTCCGTTGCTTTTGCTTTTGCAGCCGTTTTATGTTTTGATTTGAATCGGATGTTTTAACTCGGGTCTTGGGCCGTTCGTTGCCGGATTGCGAGTGGAGCTCAAAACATGGAATATCTCAACGAGCTATTGAGGCTTGGGGCCAGGAGGGCAGGAACCCTTGATTGGCAAGGATCTAAGCAGTGAGGTTGCAGGTGGACCCATTTGAGAGAAGAAGGTGCTTAAGCTCGTGAGATTCTTGGAGGAAGGCGAAGACCTGTCGAGGATGAGTCGGTGTGACGAGCGCTCTCTAGGCGGACTGATTGGTGATAAGGTCCTCGAAGATGACATCGTGGGCCATCGCCCAGTTCAATCAAGGTCCAGTGATGCAGGCGGTTAACCCGAGGTGAACCTCGTGACATTTGGAATTGGTCCTTTCCATCATGTGGTGAAGCAGGGCGGTGTACGTCTCAAGAGATTAAGTTTGTAAATTGGACTGCGAGTTGTTGCTTTTTAGCCTTCACGCCGTTTATGTTTTTGATTTGAATCTGGATGTTTGACTACGGGTCTTGGGCCCGTTCGTGCGGTTGCGGTACGGAGCTCAAAACATGGAATATCTCAATGAGCTGTTGAGGCTTGAGGCCGGGAGGGCGGGGAACATGGTGGCTAAGGATCTAAGCAGTGAGGTTGCGGTGGACCCCCAGGTGAAGAAGAAGGCTGAAGCTCGCGAAGTTCTTGGAGGACAGGCGGCCCCTGTCGAGATGAGTCAGTGGCGGCGGCTCTCCTCGGGGACTGATTGGTGGATAAGGGTCCTCGAGGATGACATTGTGGAAGCCAGCATCCTTGATTCAATCAAGGGTCCAGCGAGATGTGGCGGTTAACCAAAATGGACCTCGTGGCGGTGGTGGTCCTTTCTATCATGTGGAAGAGGCAGATTGTGCCTTCTCGAATGTTTTAGTTTGTAGGTGGACTGCTGAGTCCGTTGCTTTTAGCCTGCGCCGTTTATGTTTTGATTTGAATCTGGATGTTTTGACTGGGTCTTGGGCCGTTCGTGCGAGTTGCGGATTTGGAGCTCCAAACATGGAATATCTCAACGAGCTATTGAGGCTTCGGGCCGGAGGGCCGAGGAACCCGCGGTGGCTAAGGATCTAAGCAGTGAGGTGAAGGTGGACCCCGGTAGAAGAAGGGCTTGAAGCTCGCGGGGAAGTTCTTGGAGGGCGGGCGGCCACATCGAGATGAGTCGAGGTGTGAGCAGGCGCTCCTCTCTAGGGCGGACTGATTGGTGGGATAAGGGTCCTCGGGATGACATCGTGGGCATCCTTGAGATTCAATCAAGTCCGATAGATGCGGTAGTTAACCCCAGTGGACCTCGTGCAATTGGAATTGGTCCTTTCCATCATGTGGTAGGCGGTGCCGTCTCCAGAAGTTTAAGTTTGTAAATTGGACTGCGAGTTCGTTGCTTTTGGCACCTGCCGTTTATGTTTTGATTTGAATCTGGATGTTTTGACTACGGGTCTTGGGCCGTTCGTGCGGATTGCCAGTTGGAGCTCCAAAACATGGAATATCTCAGCAGTTGTTGAGGCTTGAGGCGGGGAGGCGAGGAACCCATTGATTGGCTAAGAATCTAAGCAGTGAGGTTGCGGTGGACCCCACAGTTGAAGAGAAGAAGGTGCTTCAAGCTCGCGTGAAATTCTTTGGAAGCCGAGCGACCCTGTCGAGGATCCGATGAAGGCGAGCGCTCCTCTCGGCGGACTGATTGGACGGATAAGGTCCTCGAGGATGACATCGTGGGCGTTGTCCCAGTTCAATCAAGCATCCGATGGTCTGACGGTTAACCCCGAGGTGGACCTCGTGGCAGTGGAATGTCCTTTCTATCATGTGTGAGGAGCAGATTGTGCCTTCTCCGGTTTAAGTTTGTGAAATTGGACCTCACAGTCGTTGCTTTTAGCCTGCTGCGCCGTTTTATGTTTTGATTTGAATCTGGATGTTTTGACTACGGGTCGGGCCGTGCGTGCCGGTACAGCTGGAGCTCAAACATGGAATATCTCAAGAGCTTTTGGGCTTGAGGCCAGGAGGGCGAGAACCCTTGAGTTGGCTAAGGATCTAAGCAGTGAGGTTGCAGTGGACCCACAGTCGAGAAGAAGGGGCTTGAAGCTCGCGTGAGAGTTCTTGGAGGGCAGAGACCCTATCGAGGATGAGTCGATGTGACGGCGGCTCTCTCTCTCTAGGCGGACGATTGGTGGATAAGGGTCCTCGAGGATGACATCGTGGGCAGCTGTCCTTGATTCAATCAAGCGGTCCAGCCGATCACGCGGTGTTAACCAGAGTGGACCTCGGTAGGTGGAATGGTCCTTTCTATCATGTGGTAGACAGGCAGTTGTGCCTTCTCAAAAGTTTAAGTTTGTAAATTGGACTGCTGAGTCCGTTGCTTTAGCCTGCGCCGTTTTATGTTTTGATTTGAATCTGATGTTTTGACTACGGGTCTTGGGCCCGTTCGTGCCGGTTGCGGTGGGCTCAAAACATGGAATATCTCAACTATTGAGGCTTGGGGGCAGGGGCGGGAACCCAGGTTGGCTAAGGATCTAAACAGGCTGAGGTTGGTGGACCCCGGTCAAGAAGAAGGGGCTTGAAGCTCGCGTGAAATTCTTGGAGAGAGCAGCGACCCCTATCGAGATGAGTCGATGTGGCGGCGCTCCTCTAAGGCGGACACGATTGGCCGGATAAGGGTCCTCGAGGATGACATCATGGGCGCTGTCCTTGGTTCAATCAAGCGGTCCAGCAGATGCAGGCGGTTAACCCCGAGGTGGACCTCGTGGCGGTTGGATTGGTCCTTTCCATCATGTAGGCAGGCAGTTGTGCCTGCGGATGTTTAAGTTTGTAAATTGGACTTGAGTCGTTCTTTTGCTTTACCGCCCGTTTATGTTTTGATTTGAATCTGGATGTTTTGACTCTGGGTCTTGGGCCGTTCGTGCGGATTGCGGTGGAGCTCAAAACATGGAATATCTCATGACTATTGAGGCTTGAGGCGGGGAGGGCGGAACCCGCAGGTGCTAAGGATCTATGAGGTAGCGGGGCCCCAGTAGAAGAAGAAGGGCTTGAAGCTCGCGGGGTTCTGGAGGCGGGCAGCCCACATCGAGATGAGTCCCGATGACAGGCGCTCCTCTCTGGGGCGGACTGATTGGTCGGATAAGGGTCCTCGAGGATGACATCGTGGGAAGCGTCCCTTGGATTCAATCAAGCGGTCCAGTAGATGCAGGCGGTTAACCCCGAGGTGGACCTCGTGACAGCTGGAATTGGTCCTTTCTATCATGTGGTAGACGGGCAGATTGTGCCTTCTCCAGAAGTTTAAGTTTGTAAAATTGGACCTGCGAGTCCGTTGCTTTTAACTGCCGCGTTTATGTTTGATTTGAATCTGCATGTTTTGACTCTGGGTCTTGGACCCGTTCGTGCCCGGATTGCCGAGCTGGAGCTCCAAAACATGGAATATCTCAACGAGCTGTTGAGGCTTCGGGGCCAGGAGGACAGGAACCCGCAGCTGGCTAAGGATCTAAACGAGCTGAGGTTGCAGGTGGACCCCCTGGTCGAAGAGAAGAAGGGGCTTGAAGCTCGCGTGAAGTTACTGGAGGAGCAGACGACCCCTGTCGAGGATGAGTCCAGTGACGAGCAGGCGCTCCTCTCTAGGGCGGACCTGATTGGACGGATAAGGGTCCTCGAGGATGACATCATGGAAGCGCTGTCCTTCGGATTCAATCAAGCGGTCCAGCAGATGCAGGCGGTTAACCCCGAGGTGGACCTCGTGACAGTTGGAATTGGTCCTTTCCATCATGTGGTGGTAGCAGATTGCCTTCTGAGGATGTTTAAGTTTGTAAATTGCACTTGTGAGTCCATTGCTTTTGGCCTGCACGCGTTTATGTTTTGATTTGAATCTGGATGTTTTGACTCACGGGTCTTGGGCCGTTCGTGCCCGGATTGCGGGCTGGAGCTCAAAACATGGAATATCTCAACGAGCTATTATTGAGGCTTAGGGCCAGGAGGACGAGGAACCCGCGGTGGCTAAGGATCTAAGCGAGCTGAGGGTAGCGAGTGGACCCCACAGTAGAAGAGAAGAAGGGCTTGAAGCTCGCGGGGAAATTCTTGGAGGCAGAGACGACCCTATGGGATGAGTCCAGTGAGCGGCGCGGCGCTCCTCTCTAGGCGGACTGATTGGAGGATAAGGGTCTCGAGGATGACATCGTGGGAGCTGCATCGCCAGTTCAATCAAGCGGTCGATGAATGCGGTATTAACTTGAGGTGGACCTCATGACAATGGAATTGGTCCTTTCTATCATATGGTGAGCTCAGCGGTGTGCCTTATCCATATGCAAAGAATGTATTATTCTGAATGATAATTCTAATGCAAAGTTCATGTTTGTCTTGAAGTTTAAAAAATCTTTTATTGAAAGGATGTCGAAACATGAATTTTTTGTGAAAGATTGAGTGATACCAACTCAAATGTTTAAAGCCTCCTAGGAGTCAGTTAATCTATTCTTAACAGTCTTGCTTTCGAATTAACCCATGCTTCAATTAGGACTTTCAAGGGTTGTAGCATTGGTCAGTTCACGGGTTTTTAGAAAAAAGATTTTTAGGCTCAAAATATTTGGTGCCCTCCATTCTCCGTGATGTTCTCCAATCCTAGGTTCAGATAACTTGACGTGAGCATTCATCTCTTGAGAGAAGTTTATGAAGCAGTTGAGGAACCACTGAGGTTTCTTGGACACGATAGTCACTCACCTTTTACTTTTGGTGTCTGACCACACGACCTTGTTCTTGTAAGGAGGATTTTTGTTGAACTTTTTCTTTTCATTTTCTTTTTTTTTGCCTGACTTTTGCCTAAGCGACTTATTATGAAGTTTCGACTTAGCGGGCTTTTTGTCATCATTTTTCATCACTTTTTCCTTTGAACAAGTCGTGTGATCTTCCATCTTTGTTTGATTGAAGGTGATTGTGACTGCTTGAATCCTTGGCGGATGAGAGATAACAATTGTGGTATCATCATCTGTTGATTTCCTGATGCGCAAGAGTTAACCACTACGATTTCAACCTCTTTTGAAGCACATTGTTATAGGTGAAGATTGACCATTATAGCTTTGAGTTTCCTCAATATTTTGAAGGATAACCATTGTTGTATCCTTAGATGCGCACTCTTGATGAGTTTTGAACACTCGACCGGGTTAACTGAACACTACCCTGCCCCAGGTTAAAAAATGAGGGTTTTTTCTGAACAGAAAATAAACTCCTACTTCGAGGCTCGAAAGGGGTTAACGAGGGTTTCACTCCCTTATAACTCCGGTGTTTGGGAATTTGAAACAAGGCCTGTACATCGTTAGCAGGTTTTTACTCGAAAGCATAACGTTTGAGATTCTTGGTAAATTGTTCGTCATCCTCCCTACAGAGGTGTTGCTTTATTAATAAGAGTTGAATATCAAAAGCATAGTAAAACAAATAAGAGTGAATCGAGATGGATCAATTCAAGACAAACATATTCAATATTATGATTAGTATTAGAAATGAGCAACTTTTGCATGAAAGTCTTGAACAAAACAAGAAGATAACAAATGAGCATGCGGGATAAAACTAGAAATCTCCATGTTGAGGGAGGCTGGTCTCCGTATGGATTCTTGCTTTAGAAGATACACTTCGTAGTCTTGGCGTTCAACGAGTCAAGGAGAGTTCAATTAATGCATAGCCCTCTACGGGTGAATGTGATTGCTTTGGAATCAACGAGTTTTGGTGTGCCTTTGAAAGATTACATCCTTCAATTGTATGGCGGGTGCTCGAGAATGAAACTCACGGTGGGCATGGGATCATATCCCAAAGGATGCGGAAAGGAGGTCGAGCTCCTTTAACTCCACTAAAGAATGTTGGAGTAGGTGAGAGAGCAACTCACGGCAGGCCATAGGGATTCGATCATTTTTGGCCTTATGATTCCCCACCTCGCATTGACGACTTTGTCGATAAGTTTGTTCTTGAGGAGGCGTTCCATTCTTTGGGAGCATCTTGAGCAGGTGTTTGACGAGATAGTTGCAGCTGATTTGTGGAGCACGATTAGAATTAACTTTTGTCACTGATTAGGAATCGAAGCGGAGGTGGCGGGAGAGCTTCTTCGTCCTCGGAAATTGTTCTTGCCTCTTCATCAATTCGCTCTGGGAATTCGGAAGTAATAGTGACATCCTGAATGTTACCCATCTTGAGGCCACGCTCAATTCGCTCCCCTACAACAACCAGGTGTGAAAATTTAGAAGTACATCCAGCAATTAGATAAGGACCTTGTAAGGTATCTCAATGAGTTCTGTTCCAAAGGAGGTTGAACTCTAACAGCTAATTCTCGCCATCTCTGCGCATACTCTTTGAAAGATTCTTCATTCTTCTGAGTTAAACCCCGGAGTTGAATTCTGGTGGGTGCCATGTCCCTATTATAGTCGTAGTGATTGGCCAGCTTAGCCAATTCCTTCAAGTTTGGATGTGAGTTCGTTCAAATGAGTGTACCACTAGAGATGCTCCATGAGGCTATCTTGAAAAGCGTGCATGAGGCTCGTCATTTTCCGCATAGGGAGCCATCTTATTGCAATAGGCTTTGATGTGAGTAATCGGACAAGAGGTACCCTTATACTTCTCTAAAGTGGGGACTTTGAACTTTGCAGGAATTTTGATACCAGGAACCAAGCACAAACTAGGAGCGTCTAAACCAAGGGAATCACGACCCTCAATAGCTTTCATCCTTTTCTCAAGGAGGTGAAGCTTTTCTCGAGTTCGATTTCTTCAATCGAAAATCTGAAGGTGTCAAACGAAGACTCGAAGATGTCATCATAGTGAGGAGTTCCATTGACATGCATCGGAACGGTGTTTTTGACATTTTGATGTGAGAGGACCTCCATGTGGTTAAGACCAACACCTGGTGGATTAACATGATCAGTAGTAACCACTTCGGATCTCTGAACAACTTGTTTTAACTCTTCTTGTCCAATGGCAATGTTATGGATAACCTCCATGAATTGATCCATCTGGGTATCTATGAGTATTCATCGCAACCCCACTTGCCTGAAGTTGATCCATGATGACGATGATGTCAGGAAATCAGTCTTGCAGTCTTGAGATTCTGAATAAGAAGCCAGGTTGAAATGAGTCCTTTGATTGAAATGAATAAAATGCATGATTATGCATGGATGATAAGAGAAATAAACTCTTTTGAGATGATTGATGCAAATGGAATGCAACATGATGATAACAACAGGTTCAGAGATGTAGAATCGAGGATGATATTGGTAATTAGAACAACTTATTTAGGTGGGCTCCTACAATAGGATAGCTCTAGGCTTCTACCCAATAATCCCGAATAAGATGGTTCTAATGTTTTTTTGCTAAATATTTCTCGGAGTCTCAGATCCCCTTTTAACAAATATTATCATCGGGCGAGAGGCCTACATGGCGATAGTATTTGTAAAGTATACCCCAACGGCTCTTAACGGGATGCTAAAATCAAAATTTGACGTTTGGTCTCGATTAGGACAACTTGAACAAACTTAGAGTTATAGGTCATTTGTCCAAGATTGATGTCCCTGCGCTAACGACAACCTCCTTAAAACAACCAACTCTAAGCGGAGTCTTGGCAGACCAACAAGACAATGGTCGGGTGGACCTGAATGCAACCTCTATTCCTAAAATGTGTGACCTAGAAGCACAGGTGGGCTTATCTGCATCAATGCCCATGAATTCCCATCACAATGATATATCAACAAAATAATATACATAAAGTGTAAGGAGAATAAGCAATAAATAAGCATAAAAGAAGAAAGCGTAAACAAACACACAAACATGCAAAGAACTAAACTAGGGTTGACTAGCTTAGTCAAAAAAGTTTAAAATAAATTTCCCAGTAAGTAAGCAACTGAAACAACTCGATTTTCAAAAATCATTTAAAATGAATTTTCAAAAACAATGAAATCATACCTAATTTTATTTGTTCTAGAAGAAGGAAATATAGATAAAACCCACAAAAATCGGATAAAGGCTACAAGACCAAAAAGGATGGATTAGGAATTCGGTTACATGAAGGTATTAGCACCTCTTACGTCCATCGTACTCGATGGGACCCATTTAGTTCCAAAAGTGTTTGTGTGTTATGTCGCTAATTTCTAAGTTATGAATAAGAAAAGAAAAGGGGTTTGTTTATTATTATTTTGAGTTTGACACGGTTTGAAACCGCGTGCCTCACGTATTCCTGTGCAATGGGAAAGTCAAAACTCCGTAGTTCGGTTGAAAATGTCTTGGATTGGTTGTGTTGATTTTAGAGGAAATGTTTTTGATGACCGCGTATGAGCGGAAAAGGAATTTGAATGAGGTTGAATTGATTTTAATGTAGATGACAAGTACCAAGCGTTGGGATATCCTCTAACGATTCGATACTCGATTGGTGATTGAGGTCAACGATCTTCTCTCATCAAAATTTTTATTATGAAAAGTGAGGTGAAACAAAGTTCACTTTTATTAAGTGTTATGGAATAAAGTATTTAAGTCATTGGGTTACCCTCTAGCGGCCCAATACTTTACATTTAATTAAATCGTCGGTGAACCTCTAACAATTTAATTAAATTCCATATCACTATGTTTTTATTTTTGTTTTGTAGAAAAATTGATTTAGAAAACAAATTCAATTAATTAATTTAATTTGAAAGTGTTTTAAATTTTCAAGTGTATGGAATAAAGTATTCAGATTGGGTTGCCCTCTAATGGCCAAATACTTTACATCTTAATAAATCGTTGGGCGAACCTCTAACAATTTAATTAAGTACCATAACACTATGTTTTTTTTTTTTAGTAAAATTGATTTTTGGAAGAAAACAAGTTCAATCAATTGTTGACTTGAAAGTGTTTTAGGAAACAATGAGCCCATACAAGGTGGCTTTATGTATGCTCTAAAGTGAGACTAGCGTGACACTAGTATTCTAAGCAGACTGATTGGAACAATCGATCGAATAGTTGTCGCTGTAGAAAAGCCAGGACAAACTATGAATGTATGCGGTGTGCATTGTATGTTTACCTGCTTCTTGATGAAAAGAGCCAGAGGAGGCCATGTGTTCTAATATGATAAGCGCGTGATTAAACGATAATTAGAACACAAAATAAATTCTAAGCTATTACAACCAAATCAATTAGTTTGAATAATTAAATAGCTTGCAATGCGCTTCAAGTAGTCTTCAAGATCGGTCAAAGCTTGATGCATCGGATGAATAAAATGAAGGTTCTACATCATTCAAGATACAAACAAAAACTATGCGAAGAATGGATATATTTGCGTTCAAATTCATTCGAAGGTTGAATTAAATTCTAAATTCGAAATCGTAACACAAAAATAATAATTACAATGTAATTTTATTTACAAAATAAACCAAATAAAATATATAAATAAAAGTAGTATAATTAATTGTATTTACAATACTAAATATAAAATAAAAATACTATATAACTATATCTACAATATAAAAATAAAATATTGAATATTTGTATGTTCATAAAATTAAAATTCTAAATACTAAATAGTAGGATAACTATAAAAATGCAATTGGAGAGAATTTATATGGATGCTAAGAATAAATGATGTTTGAACGATCCTTGAATGCCTTCACAAGTAGCAAACTCGTTAGTAGCATGAGTGGGATAAAATCGAAATGAAATAAAATGGACTATGTATATGAATAAATAAATAAAAAAAACGAGTTATTATTCGATACGAGCACTATGATTAGCATTGCATATACCATCTCAAGTATGTTAAAAAAAACAAGGAAACTCAAAAGTTAACACGATTTTTCAACCATAAATGCAACAAGAAGTAAAGATGCTAATTGTAACATGGAAAATCGGATTCAAAATAGGTTTCGGACCCTTGAACCACAAACGGGCAGCAACACGCATATGCAATTAACTTCACAAAACTCGTCTCAAATACACTTAAACTAAAATGGAAGTATCCTACTAATACCATGTTGAATTCTTTCCTTAAACTAAACAGAATCCTCATTGAAACCTCATCATAAACGATCCAAATATCATCACAATATTCTTTCGACTCGATTACATGACAACAATCAAATTCAAATTCAAAAAGTCAAATCAACTAAAGCCAAATTTCGGACAGCCGTAAACAAACTTAATAACACATATTAAAGTTCTTTTCAAACAAATTAACATCAGCGGCTAATATATTGTTCTAATTAAACTTACTTCAATGTACTAACACAAATGAAGTGATATCGTCATTCAATTTCAAACCAGTTTTGACATTGTTACCTTGGTGTTGTAAACAAAATTTCCTCATGATGTACGGTGTTAAAATCAAATTACAGTTCAGCTCAAGAAACGAACTATGCTAGCAAGAGTTTCGACTTCAAAGCAGTTTAAGCCAGAATAAACAACGGATATTGGTGCAATAACCAAGTTTCGACACCAACACAGCAAGCACAGTCAACATATACCAGATTTCAACACAAACATCACTAACTCATATTTACCTATCAATTCTAACACAAACAGCATGACAAACATTCACAGATTATCCTCATCAAAACTTGCCAACAATCACTTAATACAATGCAATAATTGTACAATCAAAAGAAAAGGAATTGAAAATTACCAAGCGATGACGGAGGAATGAACGAAGGGAGTTTGCTGTCAGACTCAGTATCAGCGTTGTTGCGTTAACGGAAGCTGGAGCAGAACTTGAGCGATCAACCCGAGTACGCTGTCTGTTGAATCTGGCGGTTGTCGATGAAGGAGAAAGGTTGTGACGAGAGAATAGGGAAGCTGTTGGTGATGCGTGTTGGAACGGTGATGACGGATCGACAAGAAACAGAGGTGTACGATCGATGGAAGTTGTGAGAGGAAACAGGGGTTTGAAGCTGCGAGGAAGAGAGTTTCGGCGGAAACGGAGAGTCGCAGAAAGAGAGATATGACGGAGGGGGTTGCTGGAGGACGGGATTCACGGCGCAGAGAAGGATGTGAAGGGAACGGCGGGAGGTATGGATGGAGGGAATGGATGAGACGGTGATGATGGCGATGGAAAGGTTGAGAAAACTGGAACTGGTGAAGGCAGAGGAAACGGATGTATGGAGATGACGGCAGAGGGTTGTTTACGAAGAAGATGGAGAGGTTCGGAGATGGAGATGAGACGAGGGTTAAACGATGTAGATGATGGAAGGTTGAAGCAAGCTGAAATAAGGTGACGGTGAGTGTATGGTATTGAGACTGAAGATGGCGATGGAGGTTAGGGCGGCTGGGAAGAACAGATGGAGGTTTTGTGGTTACGGCGACAAGATGATGGGCTGTGAGCTACGATGGGGGTATGGTGAGATGGAGTCCGCGGTAGGTTGTAGCTTCTGCGGAAGTTGAAGTAGGATACAGAGGGAGTGATACGGCGGTTTGGGGGTCACGGCGTGGGTGAGCATGGAGGTTAGAGATAAAGGGGGTTGTGTGGTGTTTGATAGCAGGGCAGTGAGAGTACAGAGAGATAGATGGAGGTATCGATGGAAGTTGAAGGGGTGATAGAGGAATGGATGGAGTGTGAGGTTGTTTAATTTCTAGTTGAAGATGATGAGCAGAAGGGATCGGCGAGAGTTCACGGTTGGATGGTGAGTGAGCGAGGATTACGATGAATGGAGAGAAACAGGAGGTTACATGTTATGGGTATGAAGATGAATGAGGAAAATTTATTTTCCTTTTTGACTGAATCCGCCTCCTCGTTTGTTTCATTTTGTTTTCAATTTGGCCTCTCAATCAATAACATAACATACACATATATACCCAAATATTAGGGTTTAGCAATTTTTAAAATGGCAAAAATACCCTT